>JARHVA010005579.1:115000-150000 GCA_037957365.1 Torreya grandis | reverse complement strand
ATGATAATCCCATTTTTAGTGAATGAAACTATAGATATTTACACTTTACATGTGCTTAAGCTACTTACTAACACCATTATTCAACAGATGACATAAATTTCCCATACTAATGTTGGAGGGTATAAATTAGGATACTCCTACTAGACCTCATGCTCTATTACACTATTTTATGAACTATGGGACTCTCTACACTAGAATTTTAGAGGATGATGAATATTTGACGCATACTGATGATAATGTTATGGCCAATAGGCTAGATTACATTGTTATGAGTGATGAGTTATTGAGACATTCATTTGGCTTTGGCATTTGTCCAAATCTTCCTAGGTATCTTGTATTCTTGATTATTTATATCATTTTTTATTTATGTGATCTAATAATATAGAAATTTTTATGTACTTATATTGTATTAAATATTAAAATATATCATTAATCTAAATGTTAAAGTGGAATATGATCGAATAGATAAAAACACTATTTAAATAAAGTACTAAGGAGATTTATATACATTGTGTTTTAATATTCTATGTAGGTTTGAAATTGAATGCATATGATTGAAAATATTATAAAATGGATTAGAATTCACTTTGATTATAAACATGAATGTTTGGATCTTCTTGGATGAATCCATCAATATTTGGATGCTACCATCTCATGCAATCATATACAATTTATGGATTGATATTTTGAAATTTTTCATCACTATTTTAAACATAGGTCATACTTTAAAATTGTCTACATGTGTGATAGTGTGTGTTTTCTATGTTTGTAAGTTTAGAAACCTATATCCTTCTCTTTAAAACCCTAGTTATACTTTAGACACTAAGTCTAGGCCTAGGAAAAAGAAATAAATGTGGGTTCATGAAACCCGAGCCACTCCCTAATGAGTGGTTAATATTTCTTACATATCAAATAATCATATGATGGAAGTTAAATTAAATGGATTTATGCCCATTACATGTATGTGTGTAATAGTTCTACTTTTATGAATGCAATGTGTAATATAACTTTCAATACTTGAAAATGGAAAAGTTAGTGATAAATTCTAAATTTGGAATTTTTTGGAAGTCCCTTTGAATGTACTAGTAAAATAATTGGTTTTTTAATGCTTATTTAACAATGATAGATGATGTTAAATAGTCATATAGTCTTGGCTCTACTTTTTATTTATAAATAACTCTTTCAGTAGGTTCTCATGTCAATAACATGTGAAATGTACCATTTGACCTATAAAGATTATTTGAATTTGAAAAATTACCTTTATTTGTGTCAGAGTCAACCACAATCAAGAATCCATCTAGATAGGATTGGATACATGAATAAAACCATGTGTGTAGAAGTTAAATCTTGAACACATGAGAGGAAGAAACTCCATAATATGAAAAAGCATTAAAAATGCAATAACCTTCTAGGTTAATTACCTATATAGCTCTAGGAAATGTGTGTGTGTGTGTGTGTGTGTGTGTGTGTGTGTGTGTGTGTGTGTGTGTGTGTGTGTGTGTGTGTGTGTGTGTGTGTGTGTGTGTGTGTGTGTGTGTGTGTGTGTGTGTGTGTGTGTGTGTGTGTGGTGTGTGTGTGTGTGTGTGTGTGTGCGCTGCGCGCAGTTATAGACCTGATCACACATCATCATAAATGTGGGATTATATTCCCCAATGACCCTTATTAAACACCTAAACAAGCTAGCTAGACCATGTAGGTAAAACCACATAGTTGTAAAAGCCTACACCAACATCCCCCTTAAACATAGCTTAGGTGGGTATAAGAATTAGGTCCCAAAAAATGAGACCTAATGAGGTACCAAGTACATAGAAAATAGGAAAGACTAGAAGGCCCCCAAGATGATGTTAAAGTTACCTATAGTAGATCTCATGAAATTATCAAGGTTGATGATCAAATCATATGCCTAAAGACTAAATAAGTCCCATCTACATCAAATAATGTTTATTCACTTTAAAAGAGGAAAAAAATGATGAGTGTATTGAAAGTCTACATATTGCACAATGGAATATTAAGGTAACAATCTAAATATATCTGAAAGTGGTCCAAATTAGATTTGTAGCATAGGTCTAGCATGATCATGTACAAAAGCTAGAGGTAATGCCATAAAAGTGAGCCTATCAAAAGAATTTCCATGTAAAGTGTGGAACATAGATTAATAACCTTTGAAATTAAATACTAGATTGTATATGAAACATGTTGATTTATAAAGTGAATATCCATAAGAACATATGAGTCATCAAGGATCTCAATAAGTGTACTCTAGAAAATGTATAGTGATCTGAAGTACAAATATATAATGATTTTTGAATATAAATATCTTGAATAAGAACATATGTAGTATATATATAATAGAATAGATCAGGTTTAGCAAAATCTCATCCCATAGTGGTGGATTGACAAAAGGAAGAGCATTATCCATTTGGAATGTGCCATTAAAAGAAATATAAGTAGAAAGAGAGGGTACAATAGTATCCAAAGAGATAATATGAAGAGGAGGAGGAGGAAGAGGAGGAGGAGGAGGAGGAGGAGGAGTGATATAAATCTCAGCAAGGTCTCTAAAAGTATTTTAAAGTGTGTTCCAAATGGTGGAGGCAAATTCTATTTGCTCCACATTGGGTTATAGATCCCATAAAATGTGCATCAATAAATTACTATAGATAGTCATAAGAGTTGGCCCAGCCATTATATTGGCAAAGTCAGTGGGTATGTGAATCTATCAATATATAAATGGAATAAGTTCATGTTTTATGAGAAAGTGCTCCATGTACATCTACCATGCAGCATAGTTTGTATTTCCAAGAAGAACCACTAGAATATAATCACCTATCCCCATCTGGGATTTCACAATTGAAGATAGGTGAGTCAACATGACCAAAAGTGACCATACATGCTTAATGTGATTGATGTTATACTTAGCCAAAAATGTATCCAAATGAGCAATATATTAAATAATCACCAAATCCCCCTACTATTACATAGGTTAAAACTTTATACCTAGTGCATATATAATCAACACATTTAAGTATGTATACAATCAACATGTATATATAATCAACACAAGCATGCAAAAGAGAATAAAAAATACAAGCCCCTAAAACTATAGAGGATCAATTTTTTATAAGGCATGGTAATAGTATAAATTCATAAAGCTTGAAAAACTCAAACTTTCAAAAAATAGCACCTAAAAAATAGCTATATGCTAAAAATTATATGAGTTTGAAATTATTAAAAAACTTCACCTTGTAAAATGAATATTTTAGGCTTGAAAAAATAGTTGACTCAAGTTTTCCTATAAAATTTAAGCACCCTTGGGTTGGTTACGACCAGGGGATTAAATTCACATGTGATTGGAGGCTAAGGGATAGGATGAGTGCCCCCCTTGTTTGATTGATGGGTGAGTAATGTCACTCTAAAATTACCTCTAGTTTGCCTATGAATAGTGATGCACATTTCTAGTTTAATTTTCATGTGATCTAATAAGTCACATAGTCTAGTGAAGGTATTATGGAGATGGAGATATAGGTCATTGGTGGGTAGAGTTGGTATATTCACTACTTAAATCTAAAGGTAACAAGCACCAAGTCACACATATATCCAATCATGAGTACAGTTACTAGATGGTATAGTGAATCAGTAGGTTGCAGATTTTACAAAGATCTTTTATTTCACATGTATAGTCGGTGGAAACTATAATGAACTCTGAAAGGAAGACTATAGGGATGAATTAGTAACTCACACCTAGAGAGTTCCATCTAATTCCTATGTAAGAAAATAGTGAGTATGTCTAACATCCAAAATATGCCAAAGGAAGACTACATAACCTATAAAAAATGGTGAATATGCACATAAAACCTCTATATCTACAAAATCCATGTGTTTTCTTCAAAAACTAGCAAATATCCACTTTATACTTTGAAAAACCTAGAAAAACCTCTAGATCTAAAAAATCCACGTGTTTTCTTCAAAAACCATCAAATATCCACTTCATACTTTGAAAAACCTAAAATACCCCAAAAACCATTTTGCTCTTCTACCAACAGACAATACAAATATGTGTGAAATCTAAAAAATGCATGTGAACCCTTAAAAATGGTAAAAAATGGGTTGTCATGAAACTAGATCATGTTTACAACCATTTGTAGGGTTTTGACATCTTCAAAATCTAGTGACTCTATATTTATTTATTATTTGGATGCTTAAGTGGTATAGTTTGCACTAATTTTCATGAAACCCCACCAAATCCTTGAAAATGGCCAAGATCATGAATAACACTAGGAAGGAGCTAGAATACAACTGAGATCACAATAGAATCAATTATGTTCAACTACCATCACCACTTTGATACCATGTTGGATTTGGCCATAATCAAGGATCAATTTGGATATGATCAAATGCATGAAGAAAACCCTGTGTAGTAGTGAAATCATGAACACATGAGAGGAAGAAACTCCAAAATGTGTAAAAAAATTCAAAATTTAATAACCTTCTAGGTTGCTTAGATAAACAACTTTAGGAAAGGTACACATATAGGAATTAAATAGACATGAGCACACATCCTCATGAATGTGGGATTATCTTACCCAAAGACCTTTATTAAACACCTAAGTAACACCTAAGCAAGCTAACTATATCATCTAGGTAAAACCACATAGTGGGAAAAGATTACACCAATAGCATGGTAGAGGTACATGTCTATCAATATCTTATATATACTAAGTTTTACAAGTGTCTTATTATTTTTCTTAGAAAGGAAATAATAATGATATGGTGATATGGAGATAGTCTAAGAATAAATAGTTTATGTGTAGACTATGAAATTATTATAGGTAAATGATAACAAATATGGAAGTTCAAACCCATACAAAGCATGAGGATATAAGGTAAGGTGTGAAATATCCATGTGTATGAAAAATTCATGTAAGGTGAATATAAGTCAATACTTACATTTCTAAGTGTCTAATACCAAATTTTAGTCTCTAAAATTCCCCCATTTTATTCTAGTGTTAAAAAAATATTAGAGTAAAAGGATACAAATATGTACTTGATTGTGTCAATAGACTTTGTATTTAAGAGAAGGATTAAATTTTTAATCTGACTCTATGAAAACCTACAATGAACATGTACCGGTCAATGTCCATATGTGAAATGAAATCTAAAATGAATATGAAACTTTTGAAATTTAAAGAACAAGGAATACACCTAAAAGTAGGTGAACCATGTTTCCCTATGATGGGTTGGAGATGATGATTCTTTATGAATCATTTGAGAATTTGGATTTCTACTAAAGAATTATAGATTAGAATTGATCATGCCCCATTAGATAAATTTATTAAGGAAAGGGCCATGGGTTGGTAAAGCAATTCCCCATCCTTCATGAATAGGGACTAATGATACATCCTTGAGAGATATAGAACCTTAACCACACAATTGATTTAACTAGTATTAAACCTCAATATGAAAGGGGGAACCTATAGTAGGTTCATTTAATGTGATTAAAGTTTCTATGAAATGACATAGAGATTCAATATGTTACCTTAAATATCATCAATGTCACATAAATTCCATGTTTTTAATAGAAAAATGTAATAGTGTGTGCATGAATGATGTTCATACCTCATAATATGATCCAATCACTAATGACATGATATATAGTTTTATACATCTATATTTAAATTTTCCCTAAATATTAATAATATGAAAACCTATAATTCCTATTTTTGTAAAACATTTATAGATACATTGCATGTGCCTCCAAATTTATCTCAATCTACAAACATTTTTCCCATATTTTGAAATAAAATTAAAATATGAACCCAAATAAACCTTTAAATCATGTAATCTATCTCAAAATCCATTTTTTATGAAAATTAAGGCTTTAATCTCTATGACAAGCCCACTAATATACCCTGTGAATTATGCATCTCAAAAGAAATGAGTTAACTGCTTCATGTTATCTATAAGGATGTAAACATTTATAATTATGTGCTAACATGCTGAGAATATTTCATCATATTATTAATTTTATCATCAAATAATATATGAAACATGTAGTGTAATGAATAAAAGTGTCATGTCAAGATAAATATAGAAATTAAACACTTAGTAGTAACCATTACTAATATAATCAATCAATAATAAATATCCAAGAAAGGTGCATGATATAGATCATGACACCTAAAAACAATAGGAAGGTGTGTGATGGAAACATAAAAATAGAAAAAAAACAAATATGCATTCACTCACGATCATATAATATCATTGCCATGATGTACACAATAAAGAACACATAATAGTATTCAATGTTATTCAAGGAAATACCCACACACAATCAAAAATAAAATCTCATGGAATGAAATATTCACACACAATGTAAAATCAAATGTCACACAAGGTAAAAGACACACACTATGGACAATCAAATGTGACACATAGTATGAGCCACATAAATAGAAGTCATAGGATGAAAAACTAGATGAATAATACTGTAATGTCCCTTACTTAGGGGCTCCTATTTCTAAGCAAAAGCTCTGATACCACTGTAATATCCCTTACTTAGGGGCTCCTTTTTTTGTCAAAAGCTCTGATACCACTATAATATCCCCTTCAAATAGGGAATACAGAAACACAAAAGCTCTGAACAAAGATACAATTTGCAGAATAAATTCAAAAGATAAACAATAATATAGTCTCTCAATAGCAAATCACAGATCTTATCACTTGTTCTTCTAGATGATTACACAATTAAATCTCTGTCATACAAATAAAATAATATGAAATATTTTGTCTTAAAATCCTAGGCTTTTGCAAATCTATAAATTAAGCTTGAATCTAGACATCTCGGCCTGCTGTGTCGAACACACAGTCACCGGCGTCGGTCGATATACTGCCGACATCGGTCTCTGTCGGTCCTTCTCTGCCAACATCGGTCTTTAGTCGGCCAATGTCGGTCACTAGGGATCTCTGTCTGTCGAGGTCGGTATCTGCTTGGATTTGTACAGACCTGTACGGACTTTGTACGGCCACCAATAAAGCACAACTTATTTGTTTCAACCCCTGATCTGAAGATATATGGCTCTAATATAGAAGATCTCTATCTATATAATTTATTGAATCAAAAACCTAATAAAATAAATACTTGGGAAGCTCTATGACAACCTCTATATGAATTTACCTCTCAAATCTGTAAACCTCTGTGATAACTTATGTATGAAGCTACCTCTCAATTTGGCAATAGATCAGCTGATATTTCACAACCTCTAAATCACACACACTGAAGATTTGACATTCTCCAATGCAGATGGAATCCTGGAACCCTTGGCTCAGTCTTCATAGAAGAATTCTTCAATATCAAAATCAATAATCCATGCATAATCAATAATGGCCTCCATGAGAAACCCTTATACCCTCAAAAAGATATGCTTGCCCTAATTAGGGTTTCTTAAATTAGAATTAGGGTTTCTAATTAAAAATAGGCTAAATAATTAATATTTGATTAAATCAATCAAATATTAATATCTCCCTCAATACATGTCGGATCCTCGAACCATTCGAAGCTAGTGAACTAGGGAGTGATTCCGCACATGACCATACCAAAATAAAGGTGCTCGCCTGCATGTCAAATATCCCTAAATAATAGGAGATCAGGCCAAATGTGTCTGAAATAACCTAAATGAAATCCAACTATAGGAATTTTGCAAATTGAAGCCAAGCCAATCTCCATCATGACCCTCTATCCATCTTATTAGCCTACGAAGGTTGCATAATAGGCTAATCATCAAGTTTGTCAATGTCCACAAAAAAGGGGACATGACAATCCGCCCCTCCAAAAATTGCTTGTCCCCAAGCAATCTGAGAACAATGAACCACTTGATCCACTTGGATCCCAAATGTAGTTATGCTCTGCATAGCTGTAAATCAATGCAAGTACCTGCAACATCATCAGAAGTAGAAAAAAGAGGGACCCATAATCAAACTGGTGAATGCAACTCAACCAAACTCTAAAAGCACAACTACCATAGTCAAGAACACATGAGAACCAAACTCTCAAAGCATCATAACCCAAGTATAATGGACAACTCAAACTGCCAATTCCATCTGCAAAAGATGGTGTCGATCCATCCCATAACTGATCCCTCTATAAAAATGGCACAACCAATAGTACCACACTATCATCGATGTGAGAAGAATCAATTTGGAAACTCAACTCCACTGGTATCTCAAACTCATCAGGACCAGGTACTCCCAAATCATGTGTGTCAGCCTCAACAACATGTTCCTCAGTAACAACTGCAGGAATGTACTCACCACCAACACTCAGTGTACTAACCTCTGAGTATACCTCCACACTTTGAATGCCAGCATTAGACTCATCCTCATCTAACTCTGAAGAAGTTACTACTGAAACTATCTCATCATCACAATCTCTAGCTCCCATGTCCTCTGCAACTAATTGAGAGTCCAAATCCCCATGACTAAGCTCATCCACATGTCTCTCAGAATCCTGGTGAGCCACCTTCATTGCCTCTACCTTAGGCTCTGAAGCCTCTACCTCTGACTCCTCAAAACCATCATGATGTTTGAAATATTTTGATTTCGAATCCTCATAATACTCCCATATTACACGATATGCCTTGCCCTTAGGCCTCAAATGACAATTGTGATTGGCATCATATGGATCTTTGTAGTATAAGCAAAGCTTTCTCCTATTAACAGTAGCACACCTGTTATCTCCTATCTCATAAGAATCATGGGACATGCTGCTATCTTGTCCAACTGATATGTAGTGCTCCCTCCTCAACTTAACAAAGCGATCAAAAGACAACCTCTCCCAAACTCGAGGAGTTAATAAGTCCCACTCCTCATTCACTGTCATATACCGTGTGGATTTGTCTTCGAATGTAGGGTATGAAAGAATTTCATTTAACCTTTTCAAACTTTATTCCAACTTCTCCATATCCTTGTCCCACTATTTTTGAGTATATGAAGTCATCATGATTTACTAACTGATTCAACAAACTACCCAATAGGATGGCAAGACATTGGCTCTGATCTACCCAATAGGATGGCAAGAATTTGGCTCTGATACCACTATAATGTCCCTTACTTAGGGGCTCCTATTTCTAAGCAAAAGCTCTGATACCACTATAATATCCCTTACTTAGGGGCTCCTTTTTTTCATCAAAAGCTCTGATACCACTGTAATATCCCCTTCAAACTGGGAATATAGAAACACAAAAGTTCTGAACAAAGATACAATTTGTAGAATAAATTTAGAAGATAAACAATAATATAGTCTCTCAATAGCAAATCATAGATCTTATCACTTCTTCTTCTAGATGATTACACAATTAAATCTCTGTCATACAAATAAAATAATATGAAATATTCTATCTTAAAACCCTGGGCTTTTGCAAATCTAGAAATTGAGCTTGAATCTAGACATCTTGGCCTTTTGTGTCGAACACATAGTCGCTAGCATCGGTCGATATACTGCCAACATCGGTCTCTATTGGTCCTTCTCTGTCGATGTCGGTCTTCAGTCAACCGATGTCAGTCACTGGGGATCTCTATCTGCCAAGGTCAGTATCTGCTTGGATATGTACGGACCTGAACAGACTTCGTACGACCACCAATAAAGCACAACTTATCTGTTTCGACCCCTAATCTAAAGATATATGGCTCTAATACAGAAGATCTCTATCTGTATAATTTATTGAATTAAAAACCTAATAAAATAAATACCTGGGAAGCTTTGTGACAACCTCTGTATGAAGTTACCTCTCAAATCTGTAAACCTCTGTGATAACTTCTATATGAAGCTACCTCTCAATTTGGCAATAGATCGGCTGATATTTCACAGCCTCTGAATCATACACACTGAAGAGTTGACATTCTCCAATGCAGATGGAATCCTAGAACCCTTGGCTCAGTCTTCACAAAAGAATTCTTTAATATCAAAATCAATAATCCATGCATAATCAATAATGGCCTCCATGAGAAACCCTTATACCCTCAAAAAGATATGCTTGCCATAATTAGGGTTTCTAATTAAAAATAGGCTAAATAATTAATATTTGATTAAATCAATCAAATATTAATATCTCCCTCAATACATGTCGGATCCTCAAACCGTTCAAAGCTGGTGAACCAAGGAGTGATTCTACACATGACCATACCAAAATAAAGGTGCTCGCCTGCATGTTAAATATCCCTAAATAATAGGAGCTCAAGCCAAATGTGTCTAAAATAACCTAAATGAAAGCCAACTATAGGAATTCTACAAATCAAAGCCAAGCCAATCTCCATCATGACCCTCTATCCATCCTATTAGCCTACGAAGGTCGCATAATAGGCTAATCATCAATTCTGTCAATGTCCATGAAAAAGGGGACATGACAAATATATATATAAAATAAATAAAGGACCCAAATAAAGATTCATATAATTAAAAATAAATCAATAAATATCATAAAATAGGGCAATATCTAAGAAAATAAAGGGTCATATAATGAAAAACTCAATCAATAAAAATTAATAATAAGAGGCAAGGGATAAATAAACAATCATACAATAATACACTCCATCAATAAATAGAAATAGGAGAAGGCAAGGGCCAAATAAAGTGTCATAATATGATAAACTCAATCAATAAATATCATATAATAAGGATACAACCAAACAACTCAAAATTAGCGATTGAACATTAGGAATTGAAATAGAAACAATGCAATATAGAACAAGTGAAACTAGTCTACACTATCAATCTATGTCAAATAGCATATCCATGAAATGTATCATTTAAAATAATATAATTAATGGAAATAAATGTGTAATCAATTAATTTATCTCAAAATGATAAATTTAAAGGTCATAGAAAGATATAATGTGTAATAATGCAACCTATGGAATGTAATGCCACTAACATTCAAATGAACCTTGGGTATAGGAATGTATGACATTTGTGCATCCATGTATCACGTAAAATATATAGGTCATTATTATCACTCATATATACCATGAAATTAATTTATGTATTAAAAATCATACATAATATCCAAAACATGTGATGAATACCATAAATGGATAATATAAAACTAGCAAACATGTCATGCTTAGGTATTGATTTTGGATTTTTATATTTTTTTTTTTTATTTTTCAAATATTTTAAGATTATTATGTGAAAATTATAACAAATTATCCAATTAATAGGATATACATAAGTATTTATTTTATCAAACATTATAATGTTCACACATGATGAGTGAGTAATGTCATATGTGTATGTATTCAAATATGATAAAATATATTGTGCTATAGTGTAATTGTCATCATCATCATCATCATCATCATCATCATCATCATCATCATCATCATCATCATCATCATCATCATCATCATCATCATCATCATCATGACTTATAGGATCCTATGTATGATGATTAACTATAGGTAGAATAATATCATGTGAAATACATTGTGTAGTATGATAAACGCGTGTTTGTGTTCTCTATGGAATCCATTGAACTATATATAACACTAGCTTAACACATAGAGTAGATAATGTTTTATGTGAGTCCTAAATAACCTTTTGTTGTAATAAACATTGAAATAATTATTTTATATGAATGCCAATTATATTAATCTAAAATATTTACATAATATGAACTTTATTAGGTTAAAAAACTATGTAAAATGAACATAAATAAGTCAAATAACTGACTAAGGTGATGGTGGGGGTGGATAAGGAAATGTCTCTAGATAAATAGTATACTCATATGTAATACCCAAAATTATTACCACCCTATTTCCATATATATATATATATATATATATATATATATATATATATATATATATATATATACTTGAAACATATATATTTATATACTTAATATGTTATTTCATGGAGCTTTTGTATCTAAGGATGTCCTAAAAATATGTCAAATACCTCTATACTAGGTAAGACTAAGAATAAAGTATCAACTAATGCAGGGCTTGCCTTGAGTGGTAATAGAATGAACCCAATAGGGTTATGTTTCTTCCCTTAAAATACTTTAACTATCCTTTTTGTACCCATAAAATCCTTATGTATGCATCCAAGACTATTAATATGTTTCATATTATAAATGTTTTCACTTTAACCATTATTTACCATGTCACTATGTATAGGTTGTGAATCAATTTTGTCATTTACAAACAATGATGTATAAGTATGATACTTTTACACAATCTCACTATCATAAATTTTAATTATAGGTACTCATTACAAATATATGCATGCAATGTACCAATATTACCATACAATGGGTTATCATATGTTGAATATGAGGATGTGCATTATATGTCATATACACCTCATAATTATCCTTAGTGTTGTTGTCACATGATTGTGAAATAAACCATAAATAATTTAAAATTTGTGTTCCCATTTGGTTGTGGTCTTCAATCACTCATGTGTGTATAAATATAAATAATTTTATCATTAATGTGATCCTGAATCTTATCTCTTATCCCAATACTTTGATTTGTGTAATTCCCTTCACATCTATGATAATCACAATATGTGTTACTATCATTCCCCTAGGTAGAGGCCTATTGATATAAACCTGCATTTTTAGATAAAAATATATAATGTTTCACTAAAGTAACTTCTAAAAAATATTATTCAAAGGTTTAGATAATTATAAAAAAAATGTCTCCTTTGTTTATTGGATAAGACAAGTTGAATAGTAGGTTGTGACACTACATTAAATGTTATTTTTTCCTAATTCTTAGTATCATTCATTTTGAACTTGTAACCTGGTTTTTTTTAAAGCATTATAGTTGAAGTAGTTGGAGAATTGGATATATATTTGAGCTTGTTTATATAAATAATATTTAACTTTTGATCTCTTATTGTATGTAATAACTCATTAAATGATTTGAATCCCTTGAACATAATAGATTCATGGAGAGAGGAAAGAAAAAATTACTTTATTATATATTGTAACTCATTTTGAACCATATGATTTTTCATATTAGAAATCATGGTCTTATCTTGATGCACATTGTCATTCATTTGTTCATTGGATAACGTCTTGCATTTTGTAACTTGAGAATAAGATAAGCTATTATAGATATTTGTTTAAAAATGTGCTAGAAACTAATTGTAAAAAGATTTTTTTGCCTTAACTAATTGGAATGGGAGTTTGTATATCCAATGTAGACCTTATGTTTTAATACTTCACATAAATAACCTAGTCAATAACTTGTCATTAGAGGCATAGTCCAACAATGTTGTAAAAAGGTCTCTTAAGTGTATATTTGGATCGAATTTACCATCACATAATTTAATCTTAGGAGATATGAAACCTATAGGTAAACCATAATATAAAATATATAGGGATAATATAATATTAATAGAAACATAATAATGAGTATAATGAATTATTCTAGAATCACCTTACTTTAATTGCAACACCTTATCTTATACATATAGAATATTCTACATGAGGTATTGTGATATAGGCATGGGTTGTGATGTCACATGAATAGAAATCATAAGATGTACATAATTTGATTATGCAATAACAAACATAAAAATCTCAGGGCAACCTTGTGTTCCCCCACACTATGGGTGGGAATCACATGTGTAGCCTAATGTAGATAAATAATATTAGTATCATTAGTAGTAGTTTAAATAAATATGGTGTCATTAGTACCTCCAAAATACATATTGATATTAATGAAGGGATCATGTTTTTGTTCCTCAAATGTGACAACATTAGCTTCATGTGCATTTTTATCCTCTAGGATTAACTTGGTAAAAATTATACAATTCATGAGGTTTTTAACCAATTTAATTTAAAAAAATAGATAATAGTTGAACTTATACAGGATCTTCCCCATTAAGATATTCAAGATATACTATATATTTTTATTCATGACTATCTTGATTTGAAATCTCTAGATCATGCATTTCATGATTAATAATATGTTCTTCTATTTGTATGCATTAAAGAATAGGAAGACAAATGAACAACCATATTTTTTATTTTAGCAAATTTCAATGCAACCAAAGGAATTTGATTATGCTCAATATCTACACCACTTAATCTAAAACTTCACCTTAGATGGACATAGGAACTAACCTTCTTAGATGTCATGTAATAAAATCATGAAAATATGTAGAAGGCTAGGGCCAAGGTGAAAATTATTTATTACCTTAATGCATGGAAACATCAAAAATTAGATATGAAACCCTAAGACTAAAATTAGAACCCCTAAAAAGAAGGATTAAACCTTAAGTAAAATTCTAGGGTTATGATATTATCTAGATAAAAAATAGGTTCACCAATATGTTGTACCTTGTTTTTAATTTATTTTATATAATAAGATAAAATTCTTCTACTATTCATATTTTATGATCTATTATAATAAAACATTGATTTGAATGATAAATTATAATATGAATGAACAATTATAACTATTATTTATGGAAATTACTAAGGGTCTTTATATACTAAATGCAAGTGGCTAAAAAGATTAGAAAGTGGATTATAAGTTTCTCAAATTAGGGATAAGAGTGTTTATATCTACTCAGATGTGCCCATGAATATATGGACACTATCATATTAGAGGTATTTGTGATTTCCAAATTAATCCTATGATGTTGCACCTTATTGTTTTGGCATGGGTCACTATGCCTATGTGAAAACAATCTTCCTATGCACTATTAGGTGATCTTTCTATATAAAAATCTATAAAATTTCTTCTTTCTATTTGAATCACTAGTTTCACTTTAAAAACTAGGTTTAAGCCTACTAAATGAGAATAAATGTGGATTAATCTAAACTCAAACCCTCCACAATGAATGGTTGAGTGTTTCATACATATCTAATATCCCAAGGATGTAATTAAATTTGCATGGTTATCCCCATTAGGTTCATGTGTGAAATGTTTCTCATTTCATGGATAAAACCTATAATCAAACTTTTGACACTTGAAAATGACAAACTTGGATTATATTAGGTGCTTCAGACTTGGTTAGTGCATACTCCTAGTGATTGATTTTTGAATTGGGAAGTGTAGTGAAATCCCTTTTAATGTGCAAGTTAAAAAATATGGCTTCTTAGGACCTAACCTAAAATACTAGATGATTATAGATAGTTAAATATGATTAGATATATTGTGTAATTATATTAGACTCTTTTGGTAGCTTCTCATGCAACTGACATGTGCAAAGGATAGTCTGACACATAAATATGACTCAAACTTAAAAATTACCATTGTTTGAAGAAGGAATAGGTATATGAGAATCAAAAACCTCCATAATTATAATGATATCTTAGTTTTATGTGTTTTTTATTAAAGGAAATAATATCAATCTAATGATCTAGAGACAATATGATTATAATAATGAATAGGTTATGCACATATTAGGGAATTATTATAGTTTATTGATATAAAATAGGGAAGTTTGGACCCATATAAACCATTTAGATATAAGAGAATTATGTTAAAGAGACTTATGTGTATGCACATACCATGTAAGGGAAGGTAAGTCAATACTAACATTACCAAGTGTATAATACTATATTTTAGTGTCTACACTTAACACATTTCCAATGTTTTTATTGGACCTATTAAAACAAGTTTATATATTTAAGGTAATGTTTTATTGACATAAAAATTTCAATAATCTATACATATTTTTCATCCATCTGTTTCCCAAGAAGATCTTGGATCGTTCACTAGCACATATAGTTATTACTCCCCCTATGTATATGTATACATATATTTATTTTTTAATGTATTAATCTATTTATTTTTTATAATTTTATGGTTCATACATGTGTTTATATATTTTCAAATAATAATTATATTTTTTGGGACTTCAAATGTATAGGTGAATAGAAGAGAAATTACCTGATATTCAAAATATGAAATTTTTGTAAATACATTGAATTGATCAAGTTACATCATTTAATGCATGAAATTTTATATAAAAAATATCATAATCTTTATTTGGTTACAAGAATCAACCATTTGTAACTCAACTAGATTAGTAGCACTCATGATGCAACTAACTTATTTTTTATTTAACCCACTAAATAGCCTACAAAATTAATTATTACTTCTTAATGCTAATGTACTATATCAAGGAGGTGTATCATAAATATATGTATGCCTTAAAAAATATACTAATAAATGATACTATGCATTTGGATCACATGACCAAAAACCCCCTTTGATCCAAATGGGTCTACAAGATGATCTAGATTATACATTTATGAATCCATCCAATAGTCTCTATTGCACATCTAAATTTGTACATTGTACATCCTGGTACTCATCAAACTATTTGTATTTACAAATCCTATAATTTGTATGTCATTACATGAATGATGAACATAATTTTGGGTATGTTCATCCCTTATGATAGTTTTGTACATGTATTATAGTATAACTAATGTAAATAGGATGGTCAACTAAATCAAACCTTGTCTAAGAGACTTTAATACCTTTATATGGCACATCTACCCTATTTCCCAACAATTTTGACCTAACTTTACTCAACACTACTGGTCTTAGCAACCCCCATTAGTTGTATAATAATTTACTATTGATCGAAGGTCAATACATAATCTTCCCCTTATCATATGAGTGATGATAATTCCTTATAGTGAAAAACATAACTAAATAAATTAGTTTGTACCTCATCAATGATACCAGAGAAATGAAAATAAAAATTTGGATATAAATGATTAAAAACTCCTATCATTTATCCAAAATTACACTACAATATACCTTAATCTTATAGCTAACATAAAAAACATGATGGGTGGGTTGTTGATGTATAGGCACATGGGAAAATATTCAAATGCACCATTAATTTGATCTGAACTTATTTGGTGAATTTCTTGATGCTTTGCTTTGTTCACTAGGTTCCATCTTAAAAGGGAGATGTTTAACTTGTTCTAGGATTTATAACATCCCTTTATATAATATTTTTTACCAAACACCTTGAAGTCACTCATAACTATCATTATACTCCTCAATAATTATCTCTCTTATTCTAATTCGTTCCATTCATTCATTAATTCATTCATTCATTCATTTTTCACTTTCTTCACTCACTTTGCTCACACTGATTAATCTTCCCTTAGCTTAATATACCAAATCTTGTCATAGGTTTCATGAAGACAATATCATATCATATATGACTTTTATTGGGTACAACACATTTTCTTCAATCATTTTTAAGCTCTCAACCACTCTCTAGCATCCACTTATACACCTCAACCTCAATAGTGAGTCCATCTCCTTGTAGACTTTTCAAATTTTTCCTTTGTTTGAGGAATATATCAATATTATTCAAGATATAAATACATATTTATATACCCTTTATCTTTTTACAACATATCATAAATTTTTAAGGATTAACTCTCTCTATAGATAGCACTTTCTTCACAAGCAACTTACCAATTAGGCCTATTAGCCCTCTATGCTCTTGTTCAGACCTCAAATCCATACCATACGATAATATACCTACTAAAAATTATTTGAATCCATTTATATATGAAAAATACATAGGATCATAATATTTCATCCTTTTCTTATGGTTATAATTGAATTTATGGGGTTTTTAGGAATGAAACACTAGTTAGTCAATGTGCAGGCCTATGTATGGCCGAGAGGGGTTAAAATGAGACAAAAATATCTATACTCCACTTCATGACCTAAAATAAAATTTAAAATTTATATAATTAAAATTTAAATCATTACAAATAGTTAATAAGACTCATATGATCCTATTATGGCTTATAAGGATCAAACCACATAGTTTTGCATAATTTTAGAAGACTATGTAAGGGTTGAGAGAGGTAAAATTACTATAACTTTGTTTTTAGATCACTTAAAACTATTTAAATACATTAAAAATGTTTTTAAAAATAATATACACCTTAATAAACACCTTAGGATCCTTTATCAAACCTATTAAAGCTTACAACACATGAAGCTTAGATTTTTATGTCTTAGTATACGACTGTGTAAGGTGTTTTACTAAATTGTGTGTATCTCCAAGATATGACTAGACTTAAAAAATTCTATATAAAAAACACATTCTATTTAAACCTCTATCAAGAATCTACAAAATTTAAAATCATTCACCTTCTCATAGTTTACATTTTTTCCTTGTATACCAGCTATGCAAAATAGGGTATAACTATGCAAATAGCGTTTCTTAATTCCTATGGACTATGTATTGTGTTATTACCATTAAAATTTATTCTATAACATCCAAATTATAATTCAAATATAGATACACTTGATATATTCCCTCTCAAATAGCACTAGGATCTTCTTGATACAAAGATTTTAAGAAATAACAAGACACGCCTTCTTGTTTAACTATCACATGCATAAACAAGGTTTCATGGATAGAGATGTAATTTTTATTGAGTTTCTCAACTTTGAAACGTTTTTATAAATCACCAAAATGTACATATGATCCCAATCCATTCAATAAATAATACCATAATAATCCTTATCTCACTAACCTAGAGAAGTCTCTCAAATCCTCCCCTATTTTATTGTAACCTATAGTCCAATAATACACTTGAAACCACATACAAGAATAGCACTTTTACAACCTCCAAGGAATTTATAAAATAATTTATAAATAATAACAATCAATGAAAATTTTCATGTATAAATAATACAACAACAAACTTTGCTTTATTCATTTGAATCAACATTTATTACATTTTTAGTCCATTCGTGGACTTGTCAACTTTCTTGACGGGTTTGTACATTCTTCCATTATCTAGTTTTCCTCCTCCTTCTTAGAGATCTCCTCTCTCTATCTCACATGCTACAACTATCTATAAATTCATTCCTATACAACTTCTACATTGGTTTGGGTGGTTACCACAACAAGACCCTTCACCACCTTTTCTCATGACTTGTGTTTCCATGTAGTTACCCACATAAGACTTTATTAGGACCACTTATCATCTTAAATACATATTTGACACTTAATTAGAGTCTTATGACCCTTATAAACTTACTCATTCATTAGACACCCTTGACATTACTTTAAATACCACTTACAATCCTCGCTAGGTCTTTTTACATTTTAAATATTCAAATGGTCACTTTTGGATGGAAAACTCCCATACTTTCAAAGCACACCCTTGATAACTCATTATGAATCTAGGACAAAAAATATAACCTAAATGACACCTCACACACACTTACATCACAAAATGGGTAAACTTTGACCTCTAACTAACACATGACTTTCAACAACTCAAAAGTGATGTTTGTATGCTTGATGTTCCTGAATCATACTTGTTGACCATTTTTACCATAAGTAAAAAAGGATCACCTCCCTATAGCTAAAATCGTATATGTGGAGCTCATTATAACATCATAGGGTTTTGCATAGTTCTATTTTATGTCATTTCATATGCCATTCTATATTTGGTCATCATCTAGTCTAGTCCTTGTGTTGTTTGATATATTAGGGGTCATGGTTTTCATTGTGTTCAAGTAGTGAGAGCATGGGGTGAGTTGCACAGGCCATATAATTTCATTATATCCTTAACAAGTTCAAGCTATGATTAATATAATAAGTCTAGGATTCTTTTGGGTTTTTGGCTAAGTGTTGGGGACTCATCAAATATTGTATCCATAGTAAAAAGCTCGATGACCCATATTATTTTAGGAAAAATGTATGAAGTATAATTATTTATTTCAAGGAAATTATTTCACAAATTTTTTATGAAAGATAGAATTATTTCAAAAAAAGTGTTCAAGAAAAATAGTCTGATGCAAAAATCTCAAATGTTTGTTTCTTTCAGACATTTTTTCTACAACAAAAGGGCCAAGTCTGATTTCTTTCAGATAAATTATCCAATACAAAAGGCTAAGCACATTTATTTAGGCAAAATTTACAAAAAAAAAAAAAAAATCCTAAAAAAGGCATAATTATTTTGGGCAAAGTGTTCAAGAAAAATTATTTTAGGAAAATTGGCCAATGTAAAAAGTTTGAAGCCATCATTCTTACGGGGAAATTGTCCCAAAGACAAAGAGGTCGAGGAAATCACCCACAAAAAAAACTATGATGGAATTGAATTATTTCTAGAAATTTGATCTAGAAATGTATGAAATTATTGTAAACATAAAAAATGAGACAAGGAAAAAATCATTGGTGTTCAAAAAGTGATGGTTGTGTATACATCATTGACAGTCTCATAGACCTCATTAACGATCGTGTAGACATCACATCTAAGTCACAAAAAATAATTATTTGAATTAAAATATCTTGAAAACTATCACACACACATAAAATATTTTTTCATATATGTCAAATTATGGGAGCACAGATGTCAAATTTCAACCACAAAAAATAGACATTTGAGTTCAAATAGTCGGTCCTAGCAGATAAATAGTTAGCATTCTAGTGTATACTCAGATCTAATGGTTCACACTTGGGTCAAATAGGTAAAAATGTACCTAGGTTAAAATCCCTTAAAATATCTAGGTTGGACAATATATATTAGTGTGGGTTCACTAAAAATAGATCCAACGGTGCAAGATCAACTAACAAGAGGGTGGGTCCAATCTAGATCAACTATCAACATTCCATTGTACTCCAAAATCAATGGGAAAAATGATTTGATAGTATAAATGGGTTTAAAATATATATGGTGTGAATTTAATCATGAAAAATCATATTTAAGGTGCAAGTAAAGCCAAAATGTCAATGAATCCTAGGAATGAATCATGCTTAAGCAACCAGATCATAATCTATGACTTGTATTCAATTATAAATATATATCCAATGTTTTGAGTGGGTCAATAAGTTATAGGAGACCAAAATTAATGTAATTATACAAAATTTCATAATCTTAGGACCTTAGATCAACAATCAATAACCAACATTTAAGGTTAAAGAAAAGAGACTCTAAGAGAGGTTGACTGGGCAAATTTGACTAGACTCCAAATGGACAAGATGGGCCAAGTGTTCAAATGATGATAGTATAAATTATAAAATGGAATGAGAAATGTGTCAAGGTAATTCAACATGGGAAAATATATAGGATAAAATAACTCTATAGAAAATTAAGCTCTTTAAACTCATATGTCACCATGAAAGCGTAATTGAGGTTCAAGATAGATAGTGACTACCAAATGTAAATAATCAAGGTCTAGAAGACTCATGAAAAACTATAGATGATAAATATAATTGTCTATAATATATTTGTCTAGATGATGAAAATGTCTATAACTATCGTAGCATATGTGTCAAATCTCCTACTTTAGTTTCAAATGCTCAAGATATGATCCATGATGAAGGTAGTTTCATAAAGGCTAGCTGAAGAATCTCTATGCCATTTTAGAGAGTTTGTCATGACCTATATAGACATTTGTATTAAGAGTCATTCATGATATATTTCACACTTAATTTCACCAGTAACTTAATTGGTTCTCATGCTTGGACATGTGTTCTAGTGACTCTTGAACTTCATTCTTTTCTCCTCTCTCCAAAGTTCTCTAAGTAGATGCCATTTTTGCCTTTGTAATCTAAGACCACCCCATGTATGGTAAATCCCTACTAGTTTTGACATTGTAACTTTCATTATAACAATAAATTAAATCTATTTTGAGTTCATATATTATCTTATCAAAGTGTGTGAAGAGATGTATAGTGAATAGTTAAGTGATGTCTATCCATCCTTGCTTTCTCTCAGTCCTTCCATGTTTGATGAAAGTGATTTTAGCCTAGTAGGTCATATGAAGTGTATTCGATCATAAAAATCCTATATTAAGTGTATAATGATCTTTAGTATTTTCAATTGGTCTATGATCTTATTTTCCTTGGATAGTTTTCATGTACCACACCTTCATATTAAAACATTAATGCTAGTACATTATAGGATTCTTAAGCTAGTGTTGTGGACATTGTCTTTTTATGGAAGAGGTATGATAGTCTTGTGGAATAAATTATAGTGTATCACTTCTTTTAGATTAGGTTTAATTCTTTCAATCTCTAACTCTTTTATCATAAGTAATCAATTAGCATAGATAAGAGCATTTCAAGATACATTTAGAGAGCTATCCCTTAAATCTAGAGGCTCATTTACAATATGTGTACACCAACATACCTAGAAATGTTCCCATGTTGCCTAAATATAGAAGAGGCTTGAACACCCTCTTCTAGGGTGCAAGATTTGGTGACAATAATTTTGGCATGCCTAGTGGGACCCTGTCTTCAAGAGAACTTGTCAAGGTTAATGTTGCTCTTGACAACATCAGATATAAATTGGTTTTATACTCAATATTTGGTGACTCCATCAAGGTAAATCTAGTTCAAGGTCATTATCTTGTTATAAACTTACTCTTATAATTAATGTTTCTCACTAGGTCATTATCTAGAGGACTTCTCAATCCTATTAACCTACTCTTTCAACTTGAACTTCCCTTTGGAGTTTAATATCCTCCTAATTTTCAATTTGAAGATATAGAGGATTTTTCTAATGAGGGAAGTCAAGAGAGTGAAAAAGTTGAATAAATTAAATATATTGAAGAAGATATAGACAGACCTCACACTTTCCCTACATTCAATATATAAAATCCAATTCTCCTTCAGGCTTATGATGCCATTCCTCCCAATACCATAAAAGGTGTGCCCTTATTCAATGGTGAGAGTCATGTTACACTCAGTGAGCATGTTAAAGATGTCTCTAACTTTTATAGCTTCCATAATATCATTCAATAAAACATTACCATTAGAATCCTTATCATTTCCCTTAGAGTGAAGGATATTGATTGGTATCAGACTCTAGAAGGTGGATGTATCATGTCATGGGATGAATTTGGAGCGTTGTTGACCTCAATATTCAAAAATGAGAGTGATCATGCTTATCTCATGCACCAACTTAACATGATCAAAAGAGGATCCAAAGAAATAATGAATGATTTTAAAAAGAGGTTCCAAAAAACTTGGAATAGACTACCTTCTCCTATGAGGCCACCTCCCAACTTTCTATTCCTGACCTATTTGAGAGCTATTGAAGCTAAAATTGTTGTCATGCTTCAATCCATGGGTGGTTCCACCCTCCCTAAAGCATATGAGATTTCTATCAAAGATAAAAATAATCTCAAAAGATTACCACCTAAAGTTTTTATGCCTTGAATGTCTCATACTTCTACTAATATTATATATATAGCCCTAATTCCTAATGCCAATACCAAAACTAAGGTTGCTTCTAGGTAGGCAAAAAATAATGTTGATTAGACATAAAAGTTCCTAGCCTTAAAAGATCAAAATAGGCAAATAAATATGCAATAAAGTGTCCATCAAAATTCATACCCTTATCAACATCAATATGGTCTAAAATATGGAAGAGGAATAGGCCAATGGTAACCTAATCCCAACAAGCCTACCAATGTATACAATCTTAACTCTACTACCAATGTAAGGGAGATGATACCTATGCACAATAATTTGGTGCAAGGTGAGAATTGGTATTAAGGCTAATTTATGGATGTTAATGAAGGTAGAGATAAGGATATTTTTTCCCAAGGAAAGGTTTCTCCCCTCTTATTAACTAAAGATGAAGTGATTATGTAGACAAGTGAAGGTGAGTAGCTCCAAAAGATATCTTCACCAACTTCATAGTTGAGGACACTTTTATGATTAACCAAATAACCTCAATTGTAGACAACACTAGAGCCAAGAAAAATGCCTTAAGTTGTGACATTAATGTGCCTATAGGCTCATTCCATCCTCATACAAAGCAACAAAGTATGGTTGTAGGTGCAATAGCCTAAAATAACTCCACATCTTCTAAACTAAAACATTGGAAGGAGTGTTTAAGGCACTCCAACTCCTCAAGATCCAATCACTTCATTTCCTCCAAGAATTCAAGAGAAATTAGGTATGGATTCTTTAAATAATATATATTCATTGAAGATTACTAAAACATCCATTTCCCTTTGGGATGTTCTGCATATGCCTGGTCAGAAAGAACTCCTACAAAAATAGTTATCTATTATCCCTACTACTATCCTTCATTCAAATCAAAAACAAATTCATTTTATCTTTGAAATTTTCCCTAATTCCATTGATAAACCATCCACCAAAGTTGAGAAATCTCCACCATTCTATCTCACTTTCATAGTGGCTGACAAATTGGTCCATAAATATATAGTTAATAGTGGAGCTTCAACTTTAGTCATGCCCAAGGTGGTAGTTGACAAGATGGGCATAAAATATGAGACACATATTAAATTGGGCCTTCAATTATATTTTACACCTACCAAACTAGTAGGGCTGATAAAATGCTTGAAGGTTTTCTTTCATAATTGTCCTAGTTTTCCTATCTTCCAAGACATAGTCATTATTGATCTTCCAACGCACTTTGTAATCTTCCTAGCAAGGGACTTCACAGCTAAGATAGGTGGCTATCTCTCAATTTACTGGTCTTTCTTGGATTTTAGAATAATGTATGAGGACAAGGTGATAATTAGGACACAACCTCTTACAAGGTTTCATATAGAACCTTACATTGAGACAAGTTCTAATTTGAATTATGTTGTTCATGAAGAAAAGGATTCTATTGTAGATGATGACACTTCCTCCAAGATTGAAGGCATTACAAATTTGTTTCTTTATGAATATGATACTAAAACTTACAATAAAGATCCTTATGCTCTCATGGAGGAAACTGATCTAGGAGTATATTTTATACATGAAGAATGATTACCAACACCTCTACTTTCCAAGGAAGAGGGTGAAGAAGATGAGATGTGGAAAATATTTTTTGATGGTTCAAGAAGTAAATTTGGTGCAAGAGTTATCATAATGTTTGTCTCTACATCTAAACAATAGTATTATGCCTCATATATATTTTATTTTAGTTATACTTGTAATGTGGTTGAGTATGAAGGTTTAATTTGTGGCCTTCAATAGGCGAGGAGAAAAGGAATCAAGAACTTGAAAGTGTATGGAGATAGTGAATTAGTTGTGAATTAGGTTAGGAATGTGGTTGATGCCAAGAACCCTTTGCTCAAGTCATACAAGAATAGGTTATGGGATTTGATTAAATACTTCAATGTATTTAACATACAATAAATCCCAAGGGAATAGAATAATCATGTTGATAGACTAGTTAGCATGGGAGCTCAATTTGATACTCCAACTCCATAAAATAAGAGGGGAAGTAATCTCACATTAATATATCTATCAGCCCTTTTGTACATAATAATTAAGTGTCTTGGAAATTTTTTGATAATGATAAACACATTGCATGCTTTTTGAAAAATGAAGTTGAGTTCTCCTCAAGGAATCAAAGGAGACTCCAAGAACAATTGGGTGATCATATTATGTAGCTAAGGAAAAATAAGATACCTAAGGTTTTGGTGACCTTATAAATTATCTTCAATGAGAATGATCAAAATAATAAGGAAAAGGTGAGTATGTATAAAAAAGAAAAGAATTATAAAAGAGTCTTGATCTTCAAAGATAGACATCTCAAACTAGGCAATGTATGTTCTACATTAGAAAAGCAAGCATTTATTGATTTTTGTATATATTTTCATGACATATTTGATTTGGAGTATAAAGAATTGAAAGGGTTTTATCCTATCCTATCATGCCATGCTATTAATTTATAACTTGGAGTTAAACTGATCATATAGAAACAAAGCCCTATTAATCCCAAGGTTGAGTAACTCATAAGGTTAAAACTCACCAAAATCCTTGAATCTAAAATAATCTTTCCTGTCAAGAATTCAACATGGGTAGATAACCTTGTGCCTATTATAAATAATAATTGGGAGATAATACTTTGTGTGTACTTTCGATATCTTACTAGAGCGTCGCTCAAATATCACTATCTTATACCCTCAATGGAGTAGATTTTGTAGATTGTTTCATGTTCTCAATGTTTCTCTCTTCTAGATGGATACATAGGTTATAATAAAATTGAATTCAATGAATATGATTAGTTTAAGATAACATTTACCAGTAAATGGCATAATTTTTCTTATAGAAAGATTCCATTTGGTTTGTCAAATGTCAGTGCTACCTTTTAAAGTGCAATAGACATAGCCTTCAAAGGTTTGATTAATGAGATGTTTTTGGTTTATCTAGATGATATAAAAATATTTTATAAAGATGCTAATGAACATATACAACACTTGAGACAAGTTTTTGAAATATGTAGGTAGTATGGAGTATCTCTTAATCCAAAAAATGCATCTTTTCTATCTATGAAGGTAAGCTCTTGCGATACATTATTTCCAAATATGGTTTATCTATTGATCCTAAGAGGATAGAGGATATTATTGGCCTATCATTACCCTTGAATAAGAAATGTCTCCAAAGTTTATTAGGAAATATAAATTTTTTAAGGATATTCATCCCTGGGTTTGCATCTTTGGTGAAACCTATCACAACCATGCTTAGAAAGAATCAGGGCTTTTCCTAGACTAATAAAGGTAAGAATAATTTTGAAGCCATTAAGAAAGCAATTGCACAAGATCCTACTCTTTTGAATCCTAAATTTTCTAGAGAATTCATGTTGTACTCATTTACTAACCTTGATACTATTATGACCATGTTAATTCAAAAGAATGATGAGCGTGTGAAGCAACCAATTACATTCGTTAGTCAAGGTTCAGAAGATTATGAATTCAAGTACACCTTTTTAGAGAAAAAAATCATTTCTATTATAAGGGGACTAAATAATTTCATACATATGGTTTCAAATAATAATATCCATTTTATGGTCTCTCATCCTATTACCAAAGAGTTTCTCTTGATCAAAGATCTTAGTTAAAAGAGGGCAGGGTGGATCACTAAAGTGATGGAATATGATATTGATATCAAGGTGAAAATTTTGATAAGGGGTAAAGGCCTTTGTTATAATTTTTATTCAAATCTTCATGAGCCAAAAGAAGAGGCTCTAGTAAATCATGATTATTCTCAATCATTGGTTCCTTTCCTTCACAAAGTTGGACACGAGATGTGATTAGATTTCTTCAAAAAGGTAAGTATCCTAATGGTATGAGTAGGTCACAAAGGAGACATTTTAGGTTGAAATATATTCCATTTTGTCTTATGAATGGTGTGATATTTAGAATAGACGTTAATGATGTGCTATTTATATGCATTGAACATGATCAGTATGAAGTGTTTCTTGAGAATTTCCATAATGGGACAACAAAGGGCCATTTCTCTCTAAGAACCATAGCTATCAATATCATGAGGACAGGCTATTATTGGCCTAGCCTCTTCAAGGATTACCATGCCTAGGTGAGAAGGTGTGGACAATATGCTTTCTTTGTAGGAAAATAAAAGTTTACATCTCTTCCTTTGAATTCTATCCAAGTAGACCAACCTTTCATGTAATGGGTTCTTGACTTCATTTGCATGATAAATCCCCCATCAAGTGTTGGTCATAAATGGATACTCATAGCAACTGACTATTTTACAAGATGGGTTGAGGTAGTAACATTAAATAAAGCTAATGTGAATTCTATCTTAGAGTTATATGATAACAACATAACAAGGTTTGGCACTCCTTCCACTATTATTTTAGATAATGCTCTTACTTTTATGGGTGCTAAAAATAGCTAATTGGGAAAATAGTAATGGAATATTTCTAAACACTTCATCAAACTATTATCCTCAAGGTAAGGGGTTGGCTAATTTAACTAACAAGAATCTGATCAAAATCATCAAGAAAACCTTGGAGCATAATTATAGGGCTTGGCACACCAAACTAAAGACAACCTTGTGGGCTAACAATATAACTCCCAAGAGGTCAACAGGGAATTCTCCTTTTATGCTTGGATATGGAAGAGAGACCATGTTGTCTATTTATCAAGAGCTACCTACCTTAGATTTGGCACATTAGTTAGAGTTGTTTGAAAACACTCCCATGGAGGTAAGATTGATAGAATTAATTGAGTTACAAGAAACTAGAGAGAAAGCTCATAAAGCTATGGAACAACACCAAGTATTGATGAAGAGGTCTTTTGACAAGAAGGCAACTCTAATATCATTTCAAGAAGGTGACATAGTATTGAAATGGATTGAAGATAGAGAAAAACTAGGGAAACATACCATATTTTATACCGTATGGAGTAGACCATATGTCATCATCAAGTGCAAGCAAAGCAACTCTTTTCAATTAGAAAAGATGAATGGAGAAGAGCTACCTATCCTTGTGAATGGGATACATTTGAAACCTTGCTACTGAGTGGTAAGGTTCAATTTTGTAAATAGTAGATTAAGTGTGTGTTTTATTTATGTTGTGTGTGTTATGTTCCATTAGTTCTCATAATGCACATGTGTGTCTCTTGTTTTTTTGTGTTGTTAGAACAAGTCAATAATTATTTCAGGTTTTTAGCTAAGTATTGGGGACTCATCAAAAAAATTATCTATGGTTAAAATATTGATGATAGGTATTATTTTGGGAAAAATAACCGAAGAATAAGTATTTATTTCAAGGAAATTATTCTGTAACAATTTTATTGAAGAAAAAATTCTTTCAGATAAAATGTTTGAGAAAAATAGTCTAATGCAAAAATCCCAAAGGTTTTTCTTTTTTAGACATATTATCTATAGAAAAAGGGCCAAGTCTGATTTGTTTCAAACAAATTATCTAATAAAAAAGGTTAAGGACATATTCTTTTAGACAAAATGTCTGAAACATAAATCTCGATGAAGGTAAAATTCTTTTAGACAAAGTGTCTTAGAAAAATTGTTTTGGGAAAATTGGTAGATGTTAAAAGTCCAAAGCCATCATTCTTATGAGGAAATTATCTTGAAGAAAAAAAGGCTAAAGACATTAACCACAACAAAAGATTTAATGGAATTGAATTATTTCAAGAAAGTTGATCTAACATAGTATGACGTTTATGTAAACATAAAAAATGAGCCCAAGCAAAAATCATTGGCATTTAAAAAGTGACGATCACGTAGACATCATTGATAATCTTTAAGACGTCATTGATGGCCATATGAACATCAAATTTAAGTCATGTAAAATAAATTTTAGAATTAAAATATATTATAGATGGTCATGTAGATGTCAATTATGGTTGCATAGAGGTCAAATGATGGGAGTACAAATGTCAAATTTTAGCCATAAAAAATAGTTGTTTGAGTTCAAATAGTGGGTCCCAATATATCAATGGTTGGCATTCGAGCATACACTTAGATCTAATTGTTCATTATTGGGTTAAATAGGTCATATTCTCCCTAGGTTTAAATCCCTTAAAAATATATAAGTTGGACAAGATCCAATGGTATGGGTTCACTGAGTAGAGATCCAATAACATGAGCTCGACTGACAAGAGGGTGGGTCTAATCTAGATCAATAATAAGTGTTCCATCATAATCAAAAATAAATGGAGTAGATGATTTGATAGTATCAATGGGTTCCAAATATCTATGGTGTGTATTTGATCATGAAAAAGTAGATTGATGATGTGATCAAAGTCAAAATGTCAATGACTCCTGGGATCAAATCATGTTTTATCAACCATATCACAATTTATGACTCACATTAAATTATACATATAGATCCAATGGTGCAAGTGGGTTAATAAGTTAGAGAATCCTAGAATGAACGAAATGCTACTAGATGTCATAATCTCAAGACCTCAGATCAATAATCAATGACCAATATGGAATTTTGAAGCAAAGAGACTCTAGGTAAAGTTGACTGGGCAAATTCAATTGGACACTAGATGGACAAGATGGGCCACATGTTCAAACAATGATAGAGAAAATTATAAAATAGAATGAGAAACATGGAAATGGAATGCCACATGGGTGACTACATAGGATAAAAAGACTCTATATCAAATAAATCTCTTCAAATTCATATGTAACCATGAAAGCATAATTGAGGTCCAAGATAGACAGTGACTACTAGATGTAAAGAATTAGGGTCCAAATTACTCATGAAGGACTATAGATGATAAATATAATTGTCTAGAAGATAGTTAATAGATTAGAAAACATCTATGACTAGCATAACATATGTGTTAAATCTCTTAGTTTAGTTTCAAATTCTTGAGAGATGATCTATAATGAAGGTAGTTTCATAAAAGCTAGTTGAAGAATCTCTGTACCATTTTGGAGAGTTTGTCATGATCTATATGGGCATTTATCTTAAGAATAATTTATGATCTATTTAACACTCAATTTCACCTACAACATAACTATTTATCATGCCTAGATATGTGTTCTAGTGACTCTTAAACTTCATTCTTCTCTCCTATATTTGAAGTTCTATAAGTATATGCCATTTTGGCCTTTGTAATCTAAGACCACCCCATGCATGGTGAAGCCCTAATGGTTTTGACATTTTACCTTGCCTTAGAACAATACATGTAATTTGGTTTGAGTTCATATATCATCTTATCAAAGTGTGTGAAGAGGTGTATAGTGAATAGTTAAGTGATTTCTATCCATCTTTGATTTCTCTTAGTCCTTCCATGTTTGATAGAAGTGATTTTATCCTAGCAAGTCATTTGAAGTATAGTCAAGTGTATAAATACTATCTTAAGTGTGTAATGAGCCTTAGTATCTACAATTTATCTATGGTATTATTTGCCTTAGATAGTTTCCATGCATGACACCTTCATATTGAAACACTAATGCTATTGCATTCTAGGATTCTTAGGCTTGTGTTGTGATTATTGTCTATTTGTGGAAGAGGTACAATAGTCTTTTGGAAGACCTTCTGGTGTATCACCTCATTTAGAGTAGGTTCAATTATTTCAATATATAACTCTATTCCAATAAGTATTTAGTTAGCATAGATAAGATAATTTCAAGATACATTTAGGGAGCTAGCCCTTAAATCTAGAGGTTCATTTCCAATATAGGTACACCCACATACCTAGAAATGTTCCCATGTCGCCCAAACCTAGAAGAGGCTTGAACACCCTCTTCTAGTGTGCAAGATTTGCTGACAACAATACTTCGTAGGAGGGAGAAAATTGTAATGGAAACATAACCAAATTATTTCTCTTTTTCCAATTGTCCTTTACTTGTCTTTATTTTCTGTCTTCCTCTTGACTTTTCTCATGTTCTTCTTTCTCCATTTTATTCTTCTTAGTCTTCAACACTCTATTCTTTACTTTCTTCTTCCATCTTCTTATTAACACTTTTTAAAATTTAAGTGTCCATTTATCCACTTCATTCTTAGTCAATTCATGGTATTCATACACATCTTCATCCTTATCTTCATCTGCACTTGTGTAGATATCATCCACCATTTGCATTTTGTGAGTATAATGAGACCAAATTACCTCTTCACTATCTCTATGAGCTTGTATGTTTGTTTTAGTCTCCTTTTTAGTTTTACCTTCCCTCATATCATATTTTTTATCCTATTCAATTATATCAGTTCTTGGATACACTTCTTGGAAAAAATTTCCATCATCTTTCTCATACTTTTGCTCATCTAACTCAACTATTATATCATGTAAACATGTCATTTGCTCACCTTGTCTTGAACTCGCTTGACTTTTTTTTTCTATGCTTGCTTATGAGTTCTTTTGACTCATCCTTTATCTTCCTCATTTGCCTATGAGGTGAAACTTATTCTTAATACTCCATACCTACACTATTCATATCATCCATACATGTTATTCTATTTTATGATATTTAATCAACTCTTCATGGTTGCCATCATATATGCATCTAACTCTTCCTCGATATCACTTGCCTCTTATTTGACCTCATTCATGATATTATCATGTTGATATTCACCTATATTCATCCATTTAAATGGATTTAAAATATCTTTTATCATCTCCAATTCTTTCCTTAAGGTAAGAGAATTTATGTCTCCATGGTCTTCATCAAATTTAAGACCTTTTTACTTCTCATATTCATCAAAATTATATCTTGCATCAGCTTATGCAATCATTACCTTCCTATGTTCCAATAAATATTCATTATTATTTTAGTATAGATCATTGCTTGCATTTGATCTATCAATAATAAACCCATTAGTGCTCATTGACATTCTTTGCCTTGTTTTGTAGTCTCTTTCCATGATCACATGCATTGATTCATAATATTCATCATCATACTTATAATACACTACTTGTTTACCTTTCCATTGTCTTGTTCACTCTTAATACCTTTCATCTTGCTTACTTTTTAGATTACATAGCTACATATTCAACTCTTTGTCTTTGTTTTCTTTCATCATGTGTCTATTTGTTTCTTGAGTTTGTCATTTTCCTCATTTTTTATGCCTTCTTGAAGTGTAATTCTAATACTATCTCTTGGTACCTTTTCCATCATCTTTAACACCCATTTTATACCTTCTACATGTTTGGATTATAATTTGATTCTTACCTCTCCTTCTTCGTGCTTCTTGGTTTGATAACTTGTCATGCCATATTCATGTAATATGTCCTTTATTCTTTTCTCTTTACTTGTTCTTGTATTTCACCTATGTTCTTTCCTTGATTAACCTCTTGCTTTAGGTTTACCTTATTTATTTCACTATTTGAGGCCTTAAGCCATTTAGTCCAAACATAACCATACCCTTGTACCATATTTAAGGGATATACCTTGTTCTTTACTTGGCCAATCTATACTTTAGTTTATTTATTTTCAAATTAATAATCAAAATCAACTCCTAAACACTCATTTACCTTATTGAAGGACTTCTATAATTTCACCTTCTCTCTCATGTCTTCACAGTTAGCTTCCTCTCTTGCTTCAGATACAATGCTTGTCAAAGCATCATGAAATTACTCTTCTACATATTCTTTAACATGTTGAGATGCTTCAATGTTTATCATCTTGTCTTCTATAACTGGTTCTCATTTCTTAGCTTCTTCTTTCATTTTGATGGGTGATGTACTACACCCATCCTTCACAAGATTTAAGGCCTTGTGCTTGGCCTTCAAAAAACTTTTATTCATACCCACATACACACACTCAAAAGAAACATTAGAATATAAAACATGAGACCACATAGTTTTTATGAATGCCTCTTACATAGAATTATCCTCTTCTTCTTGTCTTCTCTCTCAAGTGCTCCTCTTAGCACTTCTCTCTCCTTGTTCTCCTCAATGAGAAATCTTTTCTCAACTTATTTATCTTGCTTCTCTCTTGTTAAATCCTCATCTCTCATGCCTCTATGGGTTGTACTCTCTTTCTTATTCTTTTCCCTCAAGACACTCATCTTGTGCCTTTTCTCTCTCTTAAGTAGCTCTAATGGCCACTTCAACCTATTAGTTACATTTAATCCAACCCATTTCCTTCCTTGATATTTCATGAGCTTCAACATTATCTCTATCTTCTTCAAAACCTAACCCAACTCTCTTCTCATATCTCTTACTTCTTCCTTCACTTTTAGGCCTTGTTTAGACCAATCTCTTAGAAATATACCTATTTTTCTCTGATATCTCTCTTGGATCTCTTCTCTTACTTTATTAATTTATCTAGGACTTCTCTTTTCCCTCTTAACTCTCTCTTGGAGTCTTTCCCTTCTTACTCTCTTGAGCTTCAGTGCTCTCTTCACTTCACCTTCTCTAGTCCTCTATTGACTATCTTCATATCCTTCTCATTGGACTTTGGGGATTTATATTCTCTTCACCAATATGAAATTTTTATCTACTAACCTTAACATGTCACACCTCAACCACCTTCTTCTCCCACAATTTCCTGCTATGTCACTTCATGCATTCCTCATAGCAATCTTTGCTAATTTCAACTTAACAAGATTTTTAAGAATTCAAAACAAAAGTGAACTAAGAGATTACCTTTATCTAATACCAAATTATGTAGAGGTACATGTGAAAATATTCAAACACACCATTACTTTTCTTTGAACTTGTTTGGTCCATTTCTTGATGCTTTGCTTTGTTCACTAGGTTCCATCTTCAATGGGAGACTTTCAACTTGTTCTAAGATTTATAACCTACTTTTCTATAATGTTTTTACTAAAAACCTTAGATTCATTCCTACCTATCATTATAATCCTCAATCATTATCTCACTTATTTACATTCATTCCATTCATTCATTCATTCATTTTTTTTCCACTTTCCTCACTCATTTTGTTCACACTAATCACTCTTCCCTTGGCTTAACATAAAAAATATTGTCTTAGGATTAATGAATATAATATCCTATAATATATGACTTGTATTAGTCAAAAAAAAAAATCATTTTTCCTCTTTAATATCTCAACCACTCTCTATCATCCCCTTATACACATCAACCTCAGTAGTGAGTCCATCTCCCTGTAGCCTTTTTTCACATTTTCCCTTTATTTGAAGAATCTATCAGTATTTTTTAATATATAAATCTATATTTAGATACCATATATATTTTTATAACCTCCCTAAATTTTAAAGGTTTAATTCTCTCTTTATATAACACATCCTTCACCACCACATTACCAATTAGGCCTATTAACCCTCTATGCTCTTGATCAAACCTCAAATACATATCATATAATATTGTACCTAACCAAAACCATTTTAATCCTTTTACATAGGCCAAAATACATAGGATCAAAAAGTTTCATCCTTTTCCTATGTTTATAATTCAAGTTATGGGTTTTTTAGGAATGAAACTGTAGTTAGTCAATGTGTAGGCTTGTGCATGGCTGAGAGGGATTAAAATGAGACAAAAAGAGATATAGTAAAATTAATGACCACAAAAAAAATTTAAAAATTATGTAATGAAAATTTATATCCATATATATAGTCAATAAACCTCATTAGATCCTATTATGTCTTATAAGAATGAAAACATAAATTTTTGCATACTTTTAGAAGACTATGTAAGGGCTGAGAGAGATCAAATTACTATACCTTTATTTTGAGATCACTTAAAATTATTTAAATACCTTACCAAGGTATATCCTAATAATATCCACCTTCCTAAATACCTTAGGATTCTTTATAAACCTTATCAAAGCTTATAACACATGAAACTAAGAGTTTTATGTC
>JARHVA010005579.1:82500-105000 GCA_037957365.1 Torreya grandis | reverse complement strand
AAACCATTTACCCTAAGCTTATTCTTCTTAGTCTTACCTGATTCAAAAACTTATCATGCTTTATTCTCTTTGTTCTTACCTTGGCCCCCTTTTACTAGTTGACTATACTAGGTCAACTTGGTTAACCCTGTATAGTTTTTATCCTCTGATTATTATACAAGGTTGACTAGGTTGACCCTATACTATTTAGGGATATTTTTCACTTGGAGTTTTTTTTATCCCTTTGGCTAACCTAGCTCAAGACCTAGTGATTTATCTCCCAAAAACATATAGGGTCAACTGGGTTAACCTTGTACAACCAATATATTCATAAGGATTTAAGGCAAGATCTGCCTATATATAAAAATTCATTTCCAACCATTTGATAATAGAAAAGAAAATTAGAATAAGTGTGAATGAACATCTATTTATTAACCATTTTACTTGAGGAATAAAGTTTAGGGTTCCATACTTTCCTTGGAGATATATATCTTATCTTGTGGAGAAGTCTTTTGGATGCATATATAGGCTATATATCCTAGCTATGATTTTTCTTTGTTATCCTTACATACCACAATAATCTCTTATAAAGCACCTTGGCCAAGGGAGAGATTGAGCCTTGATAGGTTTGTATTCAAGGTAGGTATTCCTATATTTATTTCTCCTTTGTAAGAGTAGATAATGCAATTTTGCTTTTCTCTCATGCATTAGGATTTTATATACATTGATGTGAGTATATGTCTTCTATGCATGTTCAATTTAGTTTATTTTGTTTTTAACCCCCACTTTGTGCCACAAGCTTTGGTGTGCACTAGATTAGATTTACTTTATTGTTTATTAGAATAGAGTGAATATCAAAACCTAGGACTCCTTTAGGGTTGTTGCATGATTGTGTTGGACTATAGGCTTTGGAATCCTTCCTAGCATGGTGCATTGTGACAAGTGATCCTCTAATCAGGTCTAATGGATCCTCATATTGTTCATGTTACTGATTAAAAAATGTATTCCCAATCAGAAGTGTAGGTATGCTCTATATTATTTGAGATAGGATTGATTTATAAACATAATTCATTTCTAATTGCATATATTATGGTGAACCTAAAGTGAACTAACACTTACATGATTTGTTCACTTATTTTTCATTCTTTTTTATCATTATTTTTATCATATATTTTCCATACTAGGTCAACTGCATCAACATAGTTCTAACTTTTGTATGAATGTTTAACACACATTCACATTTAGATGACTCTATTATTTTGGTGTAAGTTTTTCATTAGGTATAGAAAACATATTGGGTTGAACTAGTTGACCCTATACACTTTTAGACATCCAATTCAGACTACTATGTCAACCCAATCAACCCTATACATTTTTAGGTATCATGTTTAGCATACTAGGTTGACCTAGTTGATCTTGTACATTCTAGGTATTCAAAAATAGTTTTTTATAAATCTTGATCAACCTAGTCAACCCAGTTAGCAAAATATACAAGCATCTATCAAGGTTTTCAAATGGAAATCTTCATTTTCTACATCTTTGATCCATTAAGGTTATTTATATCTCTATATCTCTTTCTTTACAATCTTTACTTTTGTAGTTTGCAGTCTTTAAAAATACCCATGCATAGTCAATTGGATCGACCCTATCAACCCTATTTTGTGTTCTATGTGCTATCTAGATAACTAGGTCGACTCTGTCAACCTTATTCATTTTTAGACCTTACTTCTATAGTATAATATCAACCCTATTCTATATTTTGTGCATATAGTGTTAACTATATGAACATTGTACCTTATTTCAAAGTTGGAATTAACCTTATATGCTAGTAATTAGTTCACACTTTATTTTCTTGTTTCTTGCATGATTAGAATAGATCACATAGCTTAATTACGTGGTTTTCAATTAGTCATTTAGTTTCACTATTTTTTATTTTATGCACACAAGACCCAAAAAAAAATATAAAGAAGCATTTTAATATTTTTATACCTAAGTCCAACCTACTTGGATTTCATCACCAAGGTTGAAGATGATTTGATGTTCTGGTCAAGTATAAATCATGGTTAATGGTATATTCTGGCTAAGCACCTGATACCCTTATCATTTTGGTGTGTGAAGTGAGGGGGTAGGCCCCAATACCAAGCTTATATAATTACCACTATAGATTCCTTTCAGCCCAAACTACTTGAAACTATCATTAAATTTATTTCAAGTTCCTTACTTATAGCCAACTTTCCATTGCATTTAAAAACATATTCTAATAATCTAATAAATATTTAGGTTCACCATTCAATTATCTCTTTACTTTCCAAGTTGATTGCTTGCTCTTTATTAAATTATGTGTTGAATTTTAAAAACTTGCATTAGTTAGTGTTAGTGCAAGGTTTTATGATGTGTGCCTCAATTATATCAACCTCATTGAACCAATTTATTTTTCTTTCACTTCTTGATCTCAAAATTACTTACAATTTTTTTCCTATTTCAGCCTACTGGGTCAACACTACCAACTCTATACTTTGTTTAGTCTACTAGGTTGACATTGTTGATCTTATACATTTTTCTTAAGATAATAGGTCAACACTACCTACCTTGCACTTATTTTAGCCTATTGGGTCAACACTACTGACCTTATACATTTTTTGAGCCTACTAGGTTCACACTGCTGACCTTGTACAGTTTTTTAACCTATTTGGTCGACACTACCAAATTGTTTTGAGCCTATTGTGTTGACACTATCGACCCTATATATTTTTTATCCTATTGGGTCGATATTACCGACCATGTATATTTTAGTCTAGGTTGATCTTATCCCCCTTTTTCACCAATTTTGTACTTGTTTTTCCTCCTAGCCTTCTGATATCCACTCTATCTAGTTATCATAAAGCCTCTTATCAAATCCTTTCTTGATAGTCTCAACCCATTCTAAATGTACATGGTTTGTTCTTTCATACCATGCTTGTCCACCATAGAAGATAACTCGTTATGTTAAATCTCTTCATCACATAGTTCTAAATTTTCTCAATCTCGATCTACCAAATACCATATAGTAGATCTAGATAATCCTATTAGACAAATCATAAACCATGAAAATCATATATCTTATACCACTTTTACACCTTCTAAACCTATAATTTATAAACTAATCAATCCATCTACATCAAATGTTGGAATCTCACCTTATGTTCCACCTCTTACAACCAATGGTCATAATCCTCTTATAACACCCTTAACAAGATCACCTAACATTAGCACTTCCCAAAGTAACTGTAGACACCCAAATCATATCTAACCCTTGGCCAACTCCCCCTTGGTCCCCTTTCCACTTCTAACAATCCCTAACCCACCTATGTCTTATTAATTTAAAACAACTATCTATTTTGAATTAATAATTCCCTCTCTCTCTCATGACACCTCACCACCCTTGGATACCTCTCTTTGGATCCCTTCACTACCCCATGCCAAGTCTTAAATGCCTAAACCCCATTTCAACCCTTCCACTCATCCTTTCCCATGCCTATTAAACCACCTTTGACTATTTTCCCATGACCAGCTGACCTCAGCAGAAGGAAGAACAGACAAAAGGCTAGTTTTAGCCCTTTTTCCTATTCTTTGGCTACCGACGTCGGTCATTAGTCAGTCGACGTTGACGGTATTGCTGGTGTCAATTGCCTTCAAAACTACATTCAGCACCCCAAATGCAAGATCTTGAACAATCTACCAATCTTCAATCTTCAACAATCCAACCTTTCAATCTTCAATTCGCCAATCTTTCCAATCCTCCAATCTTCTGATCTGCTTGACCTAGAATCAGACCTCTCTCTCTCTCTCAGGGACACACCAAGCATCACAGGCTACAAGAGCTCACATTACAGGAACTCTTCTGTATCAGTAACCATTCTGCTACACTATTTCTTCAGCAAGCCACAGGTAACTATTTCTTCTATGTTTTTATTTCAATTATTTAGACTATGTTAGTAATTAGTTTCCTAGTTACTGCTTCTTCTTAACATCATCAACCAGACTGTCAACCAGATCACAACCCAACCTATTCTCCGAGAGCCTTCTCTCACCCTTATCTCCCTGTTGCCTCTATCTTCTATTTGATCCCATTTTTAGACCATACTCTTTGCCCTGTAGCCCTGTACAGACCTTCAAAAAGACTCTCAGACCATTCTACAGACCATAAACTCATCCAAACCCTATCCAAGGCCGCTGCCCCGACTGACATCGACCATTGCCCATACCGACGTCAGCAACATTTACCTACCGATGTCGGCAGACTAACCGATGCTGGCAACTGTGGAAGATAGCTTGCCCCATTTAGGTACGCATTTGCTTCTATTTCTTTGAATTTAGTCTTTTATCATCTCTATTTCTAGAAACATTCTGCTCTTTATCAGACATTCTTTTTTATCTACTAGTGGGTTGTCATCCCTCAAGGAAGTCTCTGCACTTCTAGGATCAAGCTTTGCTTGGCAACCCACCATCTATCTATCTAACACCTTCTTTGTCTAAGTCTCTCTTCTGCAGGTGTCATCCTCCACAACCAAAAAGGAGTTCTCTCAACGTCTGGATAATGGTGCACAGACCTCATCTGGGTAACATCTAACCCTAGACCATTTTTCTTTTAGTTTCTTATTCCTTTTTGAATGTTAAAGTGAAAACTTGTTTGGAAACAGTAACATGGTTGAAACCACTTAAATTGATAATATAGATGGCTGCCAATTATTCAAAAACCTTGATGATAATATTATTTACATTCTTACCAAGAATGGTGGATTTACTAAGCTTCCTTCTTCTTCTACCACATTTAAGACAACTAAAACTAATGTTGAGAATTCTCCACCTATAAATAATCCTCCTCCCACCAACACTAACAATCCTCTTCCTAACAATAACAATACCCATCTTACAAACACCTATCCACCTATTGATATAACTCAACTTCTTTCACACGTAGTTCAAAAAATGAATATCATGTAAACAACCAATCAATATCAGATGATGATCATGTAAACATAATTATTAACCATGGCAAGTCAACCTCCTCAAGTCATCATGTCTCAACCAAATCTAAATTTTGTCCCTCCTCCTCTTAGATATTCCAATGGTAATATCATCCCTCAACCTATAATAAATAACAAAATTATTCAACATCTTCAAAATAAACCTTTATCCCCATTCATTGCATCCATAAATATTGAAAACATTTCTCCAACTATCACATATAATGGGACTAAGGATCCTACTATCTTTCTTAAGTATTTTGGTAATCTCTATAAGGAATGGATCTAAACTAACACCTTTTTTACCAATAAAATCTTAGCCAAAACCTTTGTTGGTGATGCACTTGAATGTTATAACCAACTTCTTAGACATTCTATCTCACAAATTTTGGATTTTGTCAATTCTCTAGTGAAGGAATTCTAACATGATGACCTTCCTAAAAATTAGCTTAGCCATTTCATCAATGCTAAGTAACTTCCTAATAATTTTTTTCATACTTTCATCAAATTATGGAAGTATCTTGCTCATAAATTGGACCATAACATGAATTATGATACTCTTTTAAAATTAGTTTTAACTACTCTTAAATCTCCCCTTCAATACAAAGTTTGAATCTTTTCACCTACAACTTTAGAAGAAGCCTTAGACCAAGCAAAAAGGCAAGACTTTCTTATGACTCGATTTGAACCACATAAAACAACTAATAAAGCACCTTTCCAATAATCTCCTCATAACATTGATTTATCCAAGTTTTCCAAACCTCAAAATGGAGCATCCTATTCAAATAATTTTAATCCAACCCACATTCCCTTGAGTCTAGAACAACTTAAGTAGAAATTGCCACCCTATAAACCCATGAGCTTTGATCCTTCCAAACCTCCTCCAAAATGGTATAATCTTGATACATTTTGTTTATGTCATGCTACTATAGGTCATTATCATGAGTTTTATCATGATCTTGACCGATTTATTATTTCTTCTTTGCTTGGTCCAGATTTCAGTCTTGATACTCTGACAAAACAATGTTATCAAGACTATCTTCAAGCTTATCAAATTCAATCACAAGAACCACAATCACATCAACATAAAAATCAACTACCTAATGATAAAAAAACAATCATCCCATACCTACACCTCATACACTAATGTTTTTAAACCATAGTTGATCCTTATTCCTACACCAATAAGGAAAGGATAGATAACATGAACAACTTTAAACATATTGTTGCATCTATTGAATCTCAACCTCTTAAGTCACATGAACCAAAAGAATACCTAGTTCAAATTCCTAATCCAAAGCATATCATACATGGTCCTCCTTTACCTCCTCTTCTTCCTCATAACTCTCTTACACATCATATGTCACATTCAACATCCTTAAAATCTAGCAAACCAACAAATTTACCTATCTCTAAATGCACCTACCAACCTAATGCAAACCATTTAATGGTTTAATGTTACCTAACTTCAACTCACATGTTGGGGTATCTTATGATGCCCATACACATGTCCCTTCATACTTTGGGGCATCTTGCGATACCCATACATAAATATAATTACCCTTTGGGGTATCTTGTGATTCACACTCTTATTCTACAATGCATAATAATAAACAAATTCAACTTCAAGAAACTTTTTGAGACTTATAGACTTGTATTTCACATGTTCATATTTGATATAGATGTTAGCATAGATCTTACTTGTTCTTTTTGTCTCTTATTTTTGTGTACTTTACCTTTTTATTTACTATCATCATTATTTTATTTTATATTCTTTTGGTTTTCTTACACATTACATTTGGAATTTATTTTCATTTTGGCCTTTATATATCTCTTTTATTTTTGTCTTTTTATGTCATTTTTTGCCTTAATAGTTTCATGATTATTTCTTCCCTTATTTAGAATTCCTTTTTTGCACCCCTTGGTTTTCTATTTTATGATTTGTTTCATAAGATCATGGATAGGACTTGAGACTCCTCATAAAACTACCATCTTTTTGTTTACCTAATTTTCTTTCACATACTTACTTTTTGGCACCATTGTGGATTTCTCTTTTATGAGCTACTTCATAAGACCATGGATAGGACCCAACCCTCCTCATAAAATTTCCATCTTGTCATTACTTTTATAAAATACATTTTTCATCCTTGTTCTCAAACTTTAGCTTTTGCTTCTTTTGTTAGATGGAATTTACACAAAAAATCTATGTTAGCATGTGTTTCCTTCATTTCCCTCATTCTTATCATAAGGAATGACACTTTACTATCATTTTATCCCGTTTTAGCCTTTGTCACATTTTTTGTAATTTGAAGTAATTCAAATTGTTCCATATGTCATTCCTCTTTATTTCCATTTCCTTTCACTCCACATTGGATAAAACAAGGTCGAAGTCAAGATAACACTTTTATTTCACCTAGATTTATGAGACTTTTAGACCCCATACTCTTTGAAGTTTTCTCTCTTAGAAACCTTGTACCAAGTATTTAAATGAAAGTCATATTTAACACCATTTTTGCTTTTCTAAATCCATATAGAGGAGGAATATAAAAATCCATCAAGAAATTTAAAATCCAAATCATTTGAATTAGAAGGCAATGATATCTAAAAGGCAACATAAAAATCTCAAAAGTTAAAATCACACCAAAAGAAGTGATTTCAAGTACATCTCTTATCTCTAATTGAAGATCAAACTCCATAGTTGGCCTCACATAGAGTCAAGGTCCTTTGGGATGTGGTAGGACATTAGATTGGAATAGGGAAATTCAAAAAACTATATGGTGCTACCTACTTTCTCATGTAAGTACCCAATCTTTACAGTAGAGTGATGGCTCTATAAGGGGTCCTGAGGAATGGGGAGTACATCATGGGGAGGTAGGTCCATTTTAATTTTCATGCATATAGCCTTCATGGGATGATCTATATACTACATTTATTGACCTAAGACTTGTGTGGCTAAGATAAGTTCTTCAGATTCCTGTAGGGTAAAAGTTCTCTTGTATTGATAAACCTAATTTGAGTGTCTTGACTTCGATAAAGAGTTTTTATACCTTGGTTTTTACTTTATTATTCCCTCCACCCATTTAATTTCCTTCTTGATAGCCAAATTATGATTATAAATCTATTTTCCTTTCTTCTTTAATTATTTATTCTTCACCTCTTAAAAACATGCTAGCATTACTTTGTTTCAATTTTATCTGTCCTTAGAGCAAAACAACATGTCTAAGTAACTATGGATAACACTTATACACCATGTTTAACCACACCATCTCATTTTCATAATACTCATATCACTAGATGGTTGTGTTTTCTTACATTACATCTTATATAAGACTAAGTTTATGTTTTCATCATTTAGAGCTTTTGATTTTCATTTCTCCATAATATTCATGTTTGATTTTTTAGACTTCACTTATCTTACATATGGCATTTTTACATGTTTCTCTTTATGTATACTTTATTCATGTTTGTCTCACATATTCAATTACATTTCATTTTCAGTCTTTCATGTTTTTCATTTTGCCTATCTTACATGAGATTAATTTTCACTTTCTTACATATCTTTGTTCAAGTATTCTCGCATTGATATTTCATTTGTAATTCATGTTTTACATGATTCCCAATGTGATTTAGTATGTTCTACATTGATTTTTGTCAATTATGTTTTACATGCTTTCCAGTGTGAATTGATGTGATCTCCAATCATTTGTAATTCGTTTTCCAACATTTTGTCATTCATTTGCCTTCAATATTCTAGCCTTGCCTTAACAATCCTAATTTGACAATTTTTCCTAATACCCTCATGTTTTTATTAACTCATCGTTTTCCACTATCATATGCCTATTTTCCAAAAATTTTGATTTTTGGTTATTTTTTTGCACTAACTTCTATAGGTTCACCTAGTGTTCTTCACATTGGATACCTTCACATCTCTTACACTATAATTATTTATCTAAAACACTAAGGTAAGTAAAGGTATGTGTTTTTCAATTTTGTCATTTTATTATTTTATTTGTTGCTTACTACACTTTACTTATCATCATCATTGTGTGTTATCATGTTCTATTTCTTGAAGCACCATCCCATGTTGCACTTAGGTGACACATGATAATATTTGAGTGGGTCATATGTATACACATAATATTTTTAAACTTTTTTTTATTACAAACACTTTGTATATTGAAAAAACATATTGAGTCATAATCTCTCTGAGTACATGCCTTAAGAGGTGCACTGGGAAAGGGGTGGGAAGACCATTGGTAGTTCATAATATTGTTGTCCCTTTTGTCACTTTCCATCTGCAAAATTATCTCTTAAAACCATTTACCTTAAGATTATTCTTCTTAGTGTTACCCATTCTAAAAATTTCTCATGATTTATCCTCTTTGTTCTTTCCTTGACCCCCTTTTACCAGTTGACTATACTAGGTCATTTGGGTCAACCTTATATAATTTTTATCCTATGATTACTATACAAGGTCGAATGGATCGACCCTATACTATTTAAGGATATTTTTTACATGGATTTTTGTTATCCCTTTGACTGACCTAGCTTGGGACCTAGTGATTTATCTCATAAAAGCACACATTACAAATGACATATTTGAATGGATTTAGGGCAAGATCTACCTATATATACAAGTTCATTTCAAACCATTTGATAAACAAGAAGAAAAGAAGAATAAGTATGAATGAAAATCTGATTATTGACCATTCTAATTGAGGAATAAATCTTAGGATTTCATAATTTCCTTAGAGATATGGATCTTATCTTATGGAGAAGTATTTTGGATGCATAAATAGGTTGTGTATCCTAGATCTGATTTATCTTTGTTATCCTTACATACCATAATAATCTCTTGCAAATCACCTTGGCCAAGGGAGATATTGAGGCTCAGTGAGTTCATCTTCAAGGTATGTATTCCTAGCTTTATTTCTCATTTGTAAGAGTAGATAGATAATGCAATTGTGCTTCTCTACCATGCATTAGGATTTCATATACATTGATGTGAGTATATGTCTTCTATGCATGTTTAATTTAATTTGTTTTATTTCTAACCCCTACTTTATGTCATAAGCTTTGGTGTGCACTAGATTAAATCTACTTTATTCTTTATTATTATAGAGTGAATATCAAAACCTAAGACTCTTTTAGGGTTGTTGCATGATTGTGTTAGACTGTAGGCTTTAGAAACCTTCCTATCATGGTGTACTATGATAAGTGATCCTCTAATTAGGTCTAGCAGATCCTCACATTGGTCATGCTCTATCTTAACAAATGTATTCCCAATCAGAAGTGTAGGTATGCCCTATCTTATTTGAGCTAGGATTGATTTATAGATATGATGAATTTTTTATTGTATACATAGAGGTTTGATTTTATATATACATATATGTTGGCTACACCAAGATATTTTAGCAAATGTTGGAAATGTATTTTTCCACATTGCATTATGATATTGTGAAAACTCATTATCAGGATGATATTTCCATTGTTCATATGTACATATTGTAAATTAATAAATGAATTATTATTGACTTATGAATGTATGAACTCAACCAATGTCAAGTGGTTGTTAACACGATTTTTGGGTTGAAGCTTCAAGTTTAATGCATTATTGATTTTTGAAAAATTATTATCTTTAAATGCATGGGTGACCATGTGCAATCAACATATGAGGAGGCAACTATTTTTTCATAATTATAGCTCATAGTTGGCCTAGTTCATGATGTCATAATTGGTTTAATGGTTGAATTTGTCATTTTATAAGTTATTATTCTTAATGGTCAATTCTTGTACTTGTTCTTAATTAAGAAGTTGAAAAGAACTATTAGTGTAAGGACCCTATGATCAAGGATTTATTTATATAATCCTGACCTAATAACACTATTATTGATGGTTCATTATAATAGTTGTTCATTTTATATTGGTTAATAGCCCTAAAGGGGTGAGTACTTTCTTGAATAATGGGACTGTTAAGAATTTTATGTTTATATTCAACATGTACATTATTGATTGGTGAATGTTAAATGCTTATGTTGGTAAGTAGGGATATGGTTATATAATTACTATCATAATCATTTTCCATATATTAGATTTAAATTTGATAGGATGGTTTTCACCAAGTGAATGAATATGGGTGCAATGACCCCTAAGATTATGGATCTTGGTACAATTATCTAATGGGGTAAAACCCGAACTAGTCTTCACTTAGGGAGCATAAAGGTTATATGTTTTATAGTTTTATGTTGCATCACCTTCATAACATTTCAGTGATGGCTACTTGTTGATCTTAAAATAGTGTAAGGCTTGTATAAGAAAAAAAGTTGGGTATGATGATACCTTGGATCCTTGTTTTATTACTTACCATACTTATTTTAGCACCCCCTTATTATCAAATTTGTATGTTTAATAAATGGATAGTAAGATAACTCATTACTATGATAAATCTATTCTTTTGGTCTTTAACTTTGTATATTTAACTAAACTAGACACTGATTATGATATTAAGGATATCGAGGCATGAGTGAAACCTTATAGACTCATGAGTTTTCAATCCATAAAGGCATAGATAAATTGGATATTTGAATTGGGATGTATATCCCTAGATGTTTTGATGGGGAAATGAGTGCCTTTTATAAGGTTCAAAGGTTATTAGTGTGGACCTACACATTAACACCCCTTGAATGATCTATCACCATCTAGGAAACCTTTTCTCTACAGAATCCTCTAGCGATGTCTATCCTTACGTAAGTTTCTAAATGACCCAATCCATTTATGGTTTGACTACTCATCTTGTCTAATCCTATGATGATGCATCTTGCATTATAAAGATATGTATCAAGCTCTACATGTTGTTCTATTACGTGATATTTATAACAATTCTTGAATTTTTTTTATTTTTTTATCTTTTTTTTTTTTTTTTTGGGGGGGGGGGTGTTGTTTTATTTGGTATCAGAGCTTGTGTTATAATATTATCAAGGACAATGTTTATTTCTCTCACTCCCTACAAATTAATATCAATATTAATTTACTTTACAAATGAATTAAGTTGTACTTATTGTCTGGTTGTTTCCATTTATTGTTCCAAGAGATGTTTAAAAATGGTAATGTCCCTGAATTATCATTATGTGATTCTCAAAAATAAGGATGGAATCAGAATTAGTGGTGTTCATGTTGAGAAAATATAAGGTATGGGTGGCTTGATAAGTAGGAATAAGTCATCATTAGGGCTGTAAAAACTAGATAAGCCATTCAAGACATGATTGAAAAATATTAGCATGAGATGAATAATCTCGAGAATGCTTCCTAGAGATTTTCTCCAATCTAAAATTGGTTAAGCAAATGGACCTGGGTTGTAAGAAAGGGTGTTGTTTATGATTGCCCAAATGTCAAAGAGCTCAAGAGGTTTACACCACCTACTTATATGGGAGGAAAATATAATGATGCAGCTGATGCACGAATGTATGTAAACATAAGTATATCAACCTACAAGGTATAAATAAAAAATGTGAATAAGGTAGTGTTATTACATAGCATTGGGTTGATGGAAGTTTGAAATTCTATGATGACCATTTCTCTCTACCTTGGCCTTAGTTGGGTTAACCCTTCTCGATTATAGTTGCATCTTAGTAAACCTCACTTGTAGATGATTTACTTGTGTGGGTGAGTCAATGGGAGATAGGTGGTAAATGTTTTGCTCTTAAAATTAGGGGAAATAGTGTTAGATATCTATTGATGGGTTGTATGGGAAAACCATCACTAGGTTCTTGGAACACTATGATATAGGGAGGACCAAGGGTTTAACTCAAATATGAAGGGCTAGATTGGGTATGAGGAGTTGGTCTACTTAGGTAAATAAGTTGAGCTTGTGCTATCCACTTATTGAGTGAATGTTTTGAGCCATTGAGGATATGCAAAGAATGAATAGTTGTGATAACTATTGTTGGTATTATAGATAATATTGCTATAATTTATTGTTAAGTAAACCAAATACCCAATTTAAATCATTTTAAAGATATTAAATTATGAAATTATAGAAATAACATGCCATTTTTAAAGATGAATGGTTGTAAGTGGAGTAAGAATGTCTCCATGGGTCTAAGTTTCTCCTCATTATGCAAGGTTGTCCTAATGCAAGTCTACCTTTGGAAGATGTGACAATAAACCTTGGTGAAGGTAATGTTAATTTGATACATAGATGCAACTATTTTTATTCACAACTATGTATATATTAGTCTAGTTCACTAAATTATTCCATGATGAGATGTGAAGCATAAATAGCCCTGTAAGGCATTGTTAGATCCTCTATAGTTGGGAAGAAATATCAAGGGGATGCTTCTTACTTATTTTTATAATTTTTAACAAAACTTGTTGTGGAAAAATAGAATATTTGATATAGTTGTAAGTTATTGATAGTTGGGGTAAGTAATTGTTAGTTCTTGCTTGGCTTATGTGTTACTACACATGACTAGTTGCAATAATGCAAAAATTTTAAGTATTTTATCTAATGCTCGGGAAACACTATTTTTGTCCCAATTAGTTGATTTATAAACAAAGTCTGAGTAGGTTTTTGGGTTGAAAAATATGATATGGTGGGTTGACTATAACCATTATAACTTAAAAGTGAATAAGTATTATGCATCATAATACTAAATTTCTAAAAACATATGTATTTCAGCTAAATTAAGGATCAATTTTGTTATGAGAAATTGACCTCCTTCAATTTAAATAAATAAGCATGTGGTTTTATCACTCTAAAAGGCTAGAAGTTATTAAGTGTGTGGATATGTTTTGATTCCATGATGTTATTTTGATCATGGGTATGTTTTAATCCCATAAGGAGGTTATGATGTCCTTGGTTATGTTTTACACCTATGAGGATGTTTAATTGATTTTGGGTTGAGTTTTGGCATCCATGAGGACGTTATGATGATCATGTATATATTTAGCATCCATGAGGATGTATTTTGTAAATTTTAGTTAAATTTAATGGTTATGGGAAACTATAATTCCCATAATGATAATATGATATTCACCTAGAGCCTTGGCTAACTTCATCTTTTCTTAAGATTATGTTGTGTTGAAGAAAGCATTATTAGTCAACCTTTGACTCATGAAAACAACTCAATTGGAAGGATAGTGGTAGAATCTTGTTTTTGGAATCAAGAAAGCATACTTGGTGATCATTGATAACTTGCATGGGTGAGCCATCGTATTATAGTGAGGTATAATACCTTAGGAGGTCCAAGAATGTAACTTAAGCTTGGAGGGCCTAGTGGGTGAATATGACTTACTTAGGAAACTGAGAAGTTTTTGGGATCTCTTTTCATTAACGGGTATCATGAGCCATCTAATCCATGATGCACAAACATTATTGGTAGCTTCTTGAGACTCATGGTTATGGATTTAAGGGCTTTGTTAAAACAAACCCTTCCTTGAAAGAAGGTGTTGGTGAACTTGAGATCCCTAAAATTGAGCATGATGTTATATGATGGATATTTTATGTCATCCAGGATGTCATTTGGACATCAGGTAGACTAATGCGAATTATGGCCCCTTGTTTTCATTTACTATTGTGTTTAGTTAATTTTTTGTGAAAATATCTTTGTATAAATTATCAAACCCTTGGATCAACATGTGTGTCATAGTATCGTGTTTCCTGTAGTGAACATAAATTGTTGTGTGTTCTATAAACCTTTTACATTTTATTGATTATATTAAATCATGTGACCTTGTAACTCTCTTTTCTATGTGAATGTAGTTAACTTGTGAACTTTCACATTTTATCCTTGATATCGGCATTGTTATATATATTATGATGGAACCATGTGACATGTGAATGGCAATAAACCAATTTATGATGTACTTCCTTTTTGGAATCAACCTCTACTAACTAAAATATACCAAAGTATAGTGAATGTGTTATGTAGTGTGATCCTACATCATTACTCTAGTAATAAACATTGATTCAAGTATGAGGTTTAGGGTGAAGAAACACTATATCCATGATGAGTATATTGGGTATGAGCTAGGGAGTGGAGTCTCACGTAGGCTAAAAACCCACTTCTCTCCCTTGCATAAAGAATCCACTTGATTTATTTAGTTTGTACACCATGAGTGCTATAAGTTAGCTGTGACATCTTCATGCATAATGGTCACCTTTTAGATTGAGTGTTACTTTAACTACCTCTTGGAGTTTTTTGTAAAAATAACCTTGTGAAATTCATTAATGTATCCTTTTGAAGCACTAATTGATATTTGAAAATTGGAATTTTATGTAAAAATAATAAGATTGAACATGATAAAATACATGCACATATCGGATTGTAAAATTAAGCATGTTATAGATGAGGTAATGGCTGAATTACCTAAAAAGTATGTTCTAGAATGAATGTTCTGATTTAAAGGTATGTGTTGATTGATAAGTGTAAACATGTTGTAAATAAGGTATTGTTTGTGTATACTTGAAATTAATATTTTGAAACAAATATTTTTGATTTGTTAAAGCATGGCTAGAATGCATGCTAATTTTATACTTGAGAGGAGCAATGTAAAGTCCTGATCAGGTGTATTTTTGAATTTTATGTAGTTTTTAATGCTATCAAAAAGTAAGTGCAGTAATAAGGTAGGATTGTAATCTATGTAACCATTTTGTGAGCTCACAAATTTATGAAAAACTTTCTAAAAACCTTGGGGTCGCATGTGAATGCATGGCATGGCTTCTCCAATGTTTAGTGTGGTTAGTGTGGGATTCTACACTAACTCAAGAATGATGAATGGTGAAAGAAAAGTAACCATAGAATGATGGATCTATATTTTTATTGTATTCTTTTTGACGTTATGTGATTAATGTTACCCAGAAGATGTGAAAGAATAATGCATGTTGTGGAAGCCATATTATTAAGGTTGTTGTTGTTGGTTTCATTCTGAAATGAATGATATAAGTTATGTGCAAAGCATACTTAAAGTTGTAAAAAATACCATGTACCTATATGAATGTTGTATTCTTTAGTGTCTTATGGAAATAATATGAGCTATGAATGTATGTGTGTATAACTTAAAATGTTGTGGGAAGACAACATCTCAATTCCAAAAAAATAATAAAAATTTGTTTGGATAGTATTTTAGGCAACTAATGTTATGAAGTTGTAGATTTATGTGTTAATATTTCCTCATAATGAGAGGAAGGAATTTCTTACAACTATTTTAATATCAAAACTTTGATCCTAAATTCATGGTTGAGATGAAAATTATTGAATTTTTTTGTTTGGTATGAGCTAATAACTATAAAATTATGATTTGAAGAGTACTAAAAACTCTTGTGTTGTTAAATATTGAAGTATACTTGATAATTGAAGCCTATAATGCATACTTTTGCATAAATTAATTGATTTTATAGATGCATAGATGGTTATAAATTAGGTAAAAATTTAGTGGTAATGTGTTCAAAATAGCAGCTTATTGATAAATTTTACCAAGGTAAGGGCAAGATTAAGCTAGGAAAACCTATGTCAGAATGTTAATGTTTTCCTGAGTGAAATAATAGCTTGGTGAGGAACAAAAATCAAAACTAATACATATGTATAAATTCAAATATTGCATAATATTATGGTTGGTGTGTACAACACCTTGTTTTACTCACCTTGACCTTATTTAAGGAAACCAAGCTGAAAGGACAATTTGTTAGTATTGTTAAATGAAGGGCATGGTTGTCCTAAGGGCATTATGTGAAATATCAGTCAAGTAAGAATGTATATATAATCACAAGGTGAGTAGATAAATCTACTTGTTATACCAAAAAGGTAAAGTATGAGGTAATAGTCTATATCTATATAAAGAACTATGCACGTACATAGTGGGCATGAATTTGATTTTGATAATACTTGATAGAGTTTATCAGTGTGGTTACTTTAATTCTTGAGTGTATCTATTTATTTCTTGTACTATTTAAACATTTTGGGAAAAGAGTGATAAATCCTTTTTATGATGTAGCATGCTTCATGATTGTTATTTAGCCACTGGAATGGCTCCTCTTTAATAAGGAGAGGGTTTCATATCCCCACTAGTTGATACATTATATGAATGTTAGATGAAATAAAATAACATGTTTATTTTTTTTAGATTAGATTTTGATAGTTATTTAGATGTGAATCTATTATGTGTGTGTGTGTGTGCGTGTGTGTGCACGCGCACGCGCGTGCGTGTGCATGTGTGTGTTTGTTTGTTATATGGGCATGCATTATTGTGCCTAAAGTGAAGTGATTATATATATTTATACATATATATGTATATACTCTAATAGGGCATGTGGAGTTGTTACATGGGCATTATATATACTATTATAATTATTTCTAAGTCTATAAGCTTTCTTTGGATTAATTTTAAAAGCTCTTAAGCCTAGGGTGATGCTTTAACATGTATGAATAAAGGATGTTTTGAATTGTTTTAAGTCTTAGTGCATTGGCATGAGTAATTAAAGGAATTTAATTTATTTTAAAACTTAGACATTAGTGAAAGAAGGGGGTTAATTCCTAGGCCATGGGATTCTTGAGGAAAAATAGTTTTGGACCATGATGTGGTCATAAGCTTGTCACGACACTGGACTTAGCATTGAGATAAATTCATTTGATTTTAGTTTTTTTTTTTTTATGGCATTGAATCAACTATCATTTTGGGCATTGATAGAAAGGGAGAAAGAGGGGTGAGGAGAGTATGGGGGAAATGGGGTTTTATGGCTGTATTTAAGCCACCACCATGAAGTGAATGAATGGTAGAAAGTGGGAGCTACGAGGATAGGGAGGTGTGGAAGGTGAATAGAGAAAAGAAGAAGGATTTAGAGTTGGGTGTATGAGAAAATAAAGGAAAGAAGAGAAGAGTGGCACTCTTGTTTTTGGTGTGGTGCCACTATGGGGAAGAGATAAATTAAAAAAAAAAAACCCGTGCATGGCTTTTTAAATAGGCATGTGTTATTTTCCTATTCTATGTTAAATCCTAAAATTTACATTCTATGTTAATGATTTAAAAGTTCCATAGACAATCTTGTTGGGGTATATAACCATGGGGCTATATTTTTCTATACCTAAATGGGCCTATGCCATGGCTAGGGTAGTAGCAGGGTTTGCACATGTATATTTGTGTGAAGACCTCTTGTTATTGGGATATAATGGAAACGAATCTAGGTATAGCCCTAAAAAACATTTATTTTTCACTATTTGAGTTGGTTGTTTGCTTTGATTCTATTATGCCATAATGGTTGTACAACATTAGCTATAATGATTTTGGATTTGAGTGATCTTGGGAGTTATTCTAATTTTTGCATGTTTAAGCTGAAGGTTATGATCTAAAAATTGCATGTTTTTATATGCTAAAAAATGTAGTGATTTTTCCCTAAATTGGACCCCACCCATTTGGAATGGAAATGGTTACCGATAGTTGTAAATTTTATTATCTTGACCTTATTGTAAATTTGGATTGTTGTTTTCTAGACTATTTTGTGTGTTGTAATTGATCACATTCAAAAAATAATATCATTTTTGATAATTCCACAACATATAACTTAAACCTGTATGTTGACATGTTGTATTTTTCCTAAATGATAAATGAAAACCATAATCTTGAATGTTTATATTGTTGTTTTGTTATTAAAATATGTAAAATGTATCTGCTTTGTTTGGTTGCTTGCATTATGCAATCATGATAGTAATTGGTCTTACCATAAAGGGAAAAAGTGGTTATTTAATTGTTATTATTTGAATGATTTATTCTAACTTCAAAACTTAGGTTAAAAACCATTTTCGCTATTGAAAAGAGTGTATGATTGTTATATTGTAAGTTTGATATTTTGGATGCATTCCCAAACCACTTGAAAATAAGATCTAAAACAAATGATTGTTATCACCCTATTATGGAAGATAAAATTTGATATGATTATTATCTTTTGCATATGCCATTTGATTATTTATCAGTCAATGAAATTTGTAGAAATGAATAAACCATTATTTTGAACAAATTATTCATTTTTTTGAAAATATTACGATTACCTTAATGTTCATATACCTAACCTGCTGAGTGAAGAGTATATTGACTTTGTTATGTTGTGAACTTGCTCCTATGAGGTATTGTTTTAGAAAAAAGGTTTCTATACTATGCAATGCATTAGTTGCATGTTAATTTAGTTGTTTTATATATATATATATATATATAAGCTATTTTTATTTTATCTTAGATGTTCATACTTGTATGAGGGAAATTAAAACTTATTTAAAGTAATATAATGGTTATGATTAGAGAGAGAGAGTGGAATGATCTTTACTATTGTAGACTATTATATGCATGTTGAAAGCATTTCTAATGTCATTTTATGGATTTAAATTGATTATACATTACCTTGATTGATTTGGGGGTTTATATAATAGTTGCATTGTGTTGGGGATCAACCAATAATTTGATTACACTTATGAAAGCAATAAACACAAAATTAAATCAGAATGATAAGTAACTAGAATGATAAATAACAAAGAACAAGAGATACAAGAAACCACCCTAAAAACTTGTATTAAACTCTTTATAGAAGGAATACAATTGAAGAAACTTCTTTCTTCCACACCTCTCTCAGATGTACAGATCTCTCTCTAGATCTCTTTCCCTCAAGAGCTCTCTCTCTCTCAAGTACAATCAAATCCAACAACCTGGAATGATTCACCTATACAATTCTATACTATTCTTCAACAACATACCATACACAATAAGCTAAGAAGATCTAATCCTACATATAGAATTAGGAAACTTGAGCATGCATTTACAACCAACAGTTATGCCTCTTAAACAAGGGCTCTAAAAATAGTCTTACTAATAATAGAGACGTGGACTTAAGACTATGACTTAATCTCATCATGCAAACACTCGATTTTGTCCTTGGAAATAGCTCTCTAGACGCACAGGTAACCAACTCCGGTTCCTGCCTGCTGGCCTGTGACCGATGTCGGCCGATCCCTGCTAACGCCGGCATCTCCTGAACTGCTCTTGACCAACGTCGGTCGCTCCTGACCGACACCAGTGACTGTGTAAACCTGTAAACTGCAAAACGCTCCTTTGGTGAAGCTTTTAGGCTCCACACCTTAAAACATTGTTGATTTATCTTTGGAAAAGAAAAATTATAGGATTAAGTATTATAAGGATGCTCAAAATTATTTTATGCAAAATTAAGTTAGTTGGATTGTTTTGTTTCTTCTGAACTTGATTATTACAATTGAATTTGAATTTTAGAATATTGAATAGGAAAGAAATTCACATTACTAGGTTCATGCTGATACATTTGTTGCACCCTTTTTTAGTGTAGGGGCTTTTAAAATAGTTGTTTTTCTCTTGTAAAATTGATTATCTATATATCCTTGTCACCTGATCAAGTGTTTTGTTTGCCAATGCTAACCAAGGTGGAATTTGGAATGATGAAGACAAATTATTGATTTTACTTATATATTACATTAATTATTACAATTTGATATGATTCTTAGATGCTAGCATGTTTCTAAAATCAATACATGTATATTTGTATAAATTATTCCTTGTGCATTTAGCCTCTAGATTATATATATGATAGAACTATCAACCATAGATGATTGTTTGAATTACTTGTATCAACCTTATTTATTTGATATTAATACTTGGCAATGTGGCCTATTATATATAAACAACTTTTTGTATTTATTTAGTATCACATTTTGTGCTTATAAATGACATATTTATATTAAGTATTATTTTGTTACATTAAATTTGTACACTAGAGTGATTCGGCCTATGAGCATGGTTAAGTTTCAATTTTATTGAAATATCCTTATTTCAAAGGAGGGATACCTATGTGGGTTGGAAAATAAATACTATATCAGCCATAACTAAAGGTATATATATGTGTTGATGATATTCAGCTAACCTTAGGCTTTAAATCATGATGTGAGAGATGATTATGTTGTTCCTTTTCCTATTGGTTAGATGTGAGGTGCATGAGATATTTTATTTATAATATTAATGATCTTAATCTTGTGTACCCTTATTGCTTAAGCAATCAAGTGTAGACATTCAATTTTAGATATACATATATGTTAGCTACACCAAGATATTTTAACAAATGTCGGAAATGTATTTTGCTGCATTACATTATGATATTGGGAGAACTTATTATTAGGATGATATTTCTATTGTTCATATGTACATATTGAAAATTAATAAATGAATTTTTATTGACTTATGAATGTATGAACTCAGCCAACATCAAGTGGTGGTAAACGTGATTTTTGGGTTGAAGCTTAAAATTTAATGCAGTATTTATTTTTGACAAATTACTATCTTTGGATGCATGGTTAACCATATGTAGTCAACATGTGAGGAGGTAATTAGATATTCATAATTTCAGCCCATAGATAGCCTAGTTATGATGTTGTAATTAACCTAATGGCTAAATTTTCTATTTTATAATTTATTATTCTTAATTGTCAATTCTTATACTTGTTCTTAATGAAGAAGTTGAAAAGAACCATTACTGCAAGGACCCTATGGTCAGGGATTTATTTATATAATCCCAATTTGGAAGCACTATTATTCGTGGTTCATTATAATAATTGGTGTTCATCTTATATTAGTTAATATCCCCAAATGGATGAATCCTTTCTTGAACAACGTGACTTTTAAGGATGTTATGTTCATTTTTAACATATGTGGTACTACTTGATGAATGTTAATGTTCATATTGGCAAATAGGAATATGGCTATCTAATTCCCATGATATTCATTTTCCATATGTTGTAGTTAGATGTGATATGGTGGTATTCATCAAGTGAAGGAATATGGGTGAAATGACCCCTAGGATTATGGATCTTGGTACATGATCTAATAGTGTAGAAATAGAACTGGTCTTCACTTGGATGATTGCAAAGGTTATATGTTTTATAGTTTTATGTTGAATCACCTTGGTAGTGGTTCAGTTATGGTTACTTTTTGATCTTAAAATAGTGTAAGGATTACATAATCAAAAAATATAGGTATGATGATACATTAGATCCTTATTTTATGACTTGCCATTCTTATTGTAGCACCACCTTATTATCAGACTTGTATGTTTAATAAATGGCCAATAAGATAAGTAACTACTATTATAAATCTAACATTTTTTTATTTAACCTTGTATATTAAACTAAATTGGACACCAATTATGACATCAAGGATATCGAGGAATGATCAAAACCTTCTAGCCTCATGAGTTACCAAGCCATAACCATATAAAGTAATTGGATGTTTAAATCATGTTGTGGATCCCTAGATGGTCTGATGGGGAAACATGTGCCTCCTACAAGGTTTTAATGTTATTAGTGTGGTCCCACACATTAATACCCCTCAAATGGTGTATCACCCTCTGAGTAACTTTTTTTCTATGGAATCCTCTAACGATGTTCATCCTTACATAAGTGTCTAAATGACCCAATTTATTTATGAGTTGACTACTCATCTTGTGCAAACTCATGAT
>JARHVA010005579.1:37500-80000 GCA_037957365.1 Torreya grandis | reverse complement strand
TTCTACTAGTTTATATCCTATTAGGGTTTGTCAAATCAAAAGAGGTTTTAAAAATATTGGCAAACCCATACACATATTGAATAATTCCAAACCTTAGGTTTCCTTTATGGTTTCATCCTTCTAGGGATTTATATTTGATATCTGATTTCCTCATATAAAAGATAATAAAAAATTTCACCTTTGTTTGTAGTCTTCTACATACTTGAAAACTTCCATATTATTATATCTAAGAAGTTTAGTTTCCTTATCCATCTAATATTAAGTTATTTATTAATTTGGACCCATATAAAGCATAATTATATTAAATTTACTTCATCTAAATTTGATACAAAGAATGTTTCATGTTTACTTGATGATACAATTATTAATGAATATGTGCAAACTGATGAGTATGTTGGCATGCCTCCATTAGAATTTGATAATCAAGATAATTAAAATCAACATAATAATCAACATAATTATAAAGGATTACATAGAATTGATCCTAATGAACTTAATGGTGTCAATATTAACCAAGTTAAATATTTGTCTTATTTTATTTAAGCATTATATCAATATCCTGAAGATGTGGGTAGAATCATCTAATTGAACTTGTAATCTAAGGTTCCACACCAAGATAAGATTTGTACATCTAAAACACAAAAATAATAATCACTTACTATTTTTAACTAATCCTTTAAATCTAGTACTTCAAATTAAAGTATTCATACCTTTGATATTATCATTATTTCCACATGTACACCTCCAATGACATATGTGACATCCACCCATGGTTTGGGGGAAACATGAGGCTTCTAACATATTTTCACACCTATTATTACATAGGAAACCTTCACTCCTCCTATCATGACTATGAATGTTCCATCACAAACCTTGCCTACTACATGTTTCCTTGAGAAGACTATTAAAACTTTGTATGCTAAGGTGTTATAGCTAGAGCAAGGTGCATATATAGATAGTCATTCCATGGATTCACATGCCTTGTTCTTAATGTCCATTTATATATTTATTAACTATGAATTTTTTTTGGTTACTTTTTAATATTAGATAATAAAAAATACTAAAATAACCCACATGCAATATGGATATTGAATCCAACTTAAAACTTCATGAAACCCTTATTGTATTGATATGACAACATAAAAATGGTAGTAATAAAGAAATGAGATAATAAATGGAATATGAAATACTAGAATTAAAACCCTTTCAATATTTTATTTAATAAACTTATTACACATATAAATAATTAATAAATTAATTAAACAATAACTAAAATACAATAAAACCCTTACTAGTTTTAACCCATGTCATACTAATGATGTACAATGGTAATAAATCTTCAATAAGATTGTGTTTTATGGGTATGAAGGGTATTTTAGGTAGTAGTAAATGAGGTCATTTATTTTATATCAATGGAGTATGGTGAATGCATTAAATTTTATGAGAGTGATAGAGGATAAAATGGTATTTGTTAAAGAGGTTACAATAAGTATCAATCAATGTACAATAGTCAAAAATGCTATCAACACTATTACAATATACATCAATCTCTAAAATAGTAATTATAAACCTCCATGTAGTGGTATGAAGAAGTGAAACCCAAACACAATAGCCAATAGGGCGTAAAATCCAACACAATAATTTGTAAAATAATTCAAACCCTCACAACTTTTGGTAATTTATGGTAATCTTTGGTCACACTAAAACTATAATTTGATCCTAATTTTTAAGCATAGTTATGATTCTTTAGTGTAATAACCTCAATGGTTTATAGGTTTTTCATCCTCCACACCTGTATATTAGAGATTTTTCATCCTTAGATGAAAATATTGAACACAAATCTCAAACTCTAGAAAAGGGTTTTGTTTTCAAATATGAATAATGAATAATGAGCTCAAACTCTAGAAAAGGGTTTTGTTTTCAAATATGAATAATGAATAATGACTCTTTTGAGCCAAACTCTTCCTTTTATAACTTCCCTTTTTCAATTTTACCCTAAAATTATTTAGAAATACTTTTAATAAAATATCACTTTTCATCCACTTAATAATAATTACTTTTTGATAGTCTTTAATAATAATACATAAGTGCCCTTTTTATATTGTAAAATAAAAGTGACTTAGGACAAATTAAATTATTATTATTATTATTATTATTATTATTATTATTATTATTATTATTATTATTATTATTATTATTATTATTATTATTATTATTATTATTATTATTATTTCCTTAACTTTATCGCTTAGCCTATGGGAAGTAAGGAATAGATTATCAGTCTTATGATTCGATTAATTATAAAAAGGGTACATGATAATACTCCCTTACCATGATTACTTGACTTCATGAAATTACAATGTCCACTACTTTGACTTACCCTAACAAACAAAATCTATAATACTTAGATACCAATTCATCCTTGGGAGTTTTCTAGTACCTCTACCTAATTCCTTTGGACTTAAATTTGTTCTGGTGATGTAACATCCTTGAATGGATATGTTTGTTGATTGGAATCTCTTGAAATGTATTTGAAAAATATGAATATTACATCTTCTCCCAAGTGTGTGCAATTTTGTAATGAAATACCTCACAAGAAGCAATGAATCTCACATCAGTGTGATTGTCATCTTATGGAAATTCTCATTTGTGTATCCTTGAAAGGTGAACATTTTTGAATTTGATTCCAAACATGTGATGTGTTGATTTTATATGTCCTTCTATGATCTTAGGAGAAAATGTTTAAATTCCATAATAAATTTATTATGAAAAAATTGAATATCAACATGATGTTTAACTCACTCACAAAATGAGATGGTATTAATGCCTCTCAATACCAAGTATCTGGTTTCCTAGATAATTTGTGCCTTGTGAGGAATTTTCTTAACTATGACTGACCTTATTTTTATATGAATCACAAACCATCCTTAAAATGTAAGGATCAGATCCAAAGCCTTTTAAAAGAGGAGACCTTTCCAAATTAATGTCATAATAATTGTGTAGAGGAAATTGTAACATATCCACATCTATGTGTCCAACCAAAAGCTATAAAATATCTTTCCAAAGAAATATTTAACCATGCACTAAATCAAGAACCATTGTCCACATATTATGGGCATTTCTCTCTTCACCCAAAGAGATCCCATGATTGATAGCAAAAATATTATTTTCACCTTATAAGTAATATCTAGCCTCAATAAAACTAAATGTTATCCAATAAATCTCACTTTTTGTCTTCAATTGTAATCACTTCATATATTCATCATAAAGTGTTATCAAATTATGTTGTGATACATTGAATCAAACCAACTATAGGTGTGTAAAGAAAAAGTTTCCATTATAAACATGTAGATGTGAGTCAATAAACATATAATCTCTACCCATAATTTTATATTATTCATTAATATAATTCTCAATGACAACATTTCTACAGTCTATGGTATGTAGCTTTTCCACTACTTAGTAAGGATATAATATTTTCCACATTGATATATGAAACTAGATCACATGTTACTAAAATTTTCCCATATATTTCATTACATGCTTCATGGTATTTTTGACTCATTTTTCTATTAAACTTCTAAAAATTGTTATATGAATATTTTCAATGTCTAAATGGTACTTATGATGAAGAGTGTAAATCAGATCCCCTTTTACATCCAATATATACTCCCATATTTCTCATGAAATAAGTTTATATCTTCTAGAGTTTGAAGGTATAACAAGATATTCCATGAGAAAATAACGTATCCAAAGTTTGGTCTCCAACATGTGATTGATCAACTATGTAACATTACCTTTTGTGAAAACCCATTGCTTTTGCCACTTGATATTTTAGTATCATGTGTTTCAAATAATCACCTAGATATCATATTAGGATGTGTAGGTATCTTTGGGTAAAAATAACTATGTTACCAATCATATAAAAATATTTTCCATGATTTCCACATGCATATGAAATTTTATATGTTAATTTATTTAGTGAGTTATCTTCTTGACCTTTGACCATAAGTGGTAGATCATGAGGATGAAAACACAATAAGTTACCATAAAATTCTTCCCCCTTGAGGATGTTAATCAATATTTTCCTTAATGTGATATTATTTCCACACAAATATAAATCATTACATATGAAGGATATAATGCCAATGTTGAATGATAAACTAGTAAATTAATCAAAATCAATATTAAAAGAGAAAAATGATGTTTCCTTATCTAGCATACCATGGATCTATTGTGGCCAATACATCCCCTTTTTCATAAGAAATGGGGGACCACTATTTTGAAAACTTAGAACCAAAATTCCTAGACTAATTCCAACATTTTATTTGGCTCTGGCTATGCCAAGTATCTAAAATCCTAGGTCACCCTATTTCTTTCTTTTCTTCCCCAAGAAAACGATTTGGATAATGACCAGCGGATCCAACTAGTAGGTCTCATTGGTTAATGAAAGAGACCAAGGCAAATCCCATTTATATTCCATGATTAAGATGGGCACTCTTGTCCTAAATGTTTAACATGCTAAATTTTTAGGACTACCCTTACTTGGAGGTTCACATATTTTTATTCCTATTCCTAATGTGTTTGACCTCAGAGTCCTATATGGCCTTATAAAGCATAACTAGTATCTAGGTAAGTAATTAACTAGTAATTTTTCCTTTGTCTTTCACTTAGTTGTTATCTATGTCTTTCACTTAGTTGTTATCTATGTTTTTCATAGGTTATTCATTGCTACATGGCTTTGGGATATTTGGCATAGGGATAGTTAGAGGTTTCATAATAATAAAGTGCCATGTAGACATTGTTAGAATTATCAATCTCCTGGTCTGATAGAGATGTCAGATCCTAGGAGGTTCCAATATAATTAGTGAGTGCCATTAAGTTTATTATTAGATGCATCAATATTCTAATCTTGACAAAGATGTCAGAACCTAGGAGAGTCTGATGCAATCAAAAAGCACCACACAATCCTAGGTTAGAAAATGCTAGTGCTCCATCTAATCACCCCATGTTAGAACTATATTGACTGGTCTCCTTGACTCGATAGAGATTTTAGATCCTGAAAGAACCTAATCTAACTAGTAAATGCCATGTTAACTAGTGATAGAGTGGTCAATCTATCAGTCCGATAAGGATGTCAAAACCTAGGAGAGCGTGGCCAAATTAAGAGATGTCATGTGCCCTAAAGTTCATTAATTATCAAATATGTGTAATGAATGTCTCTCCATTATCAAACTTGTCAGTCTCCAAGTCTGAAAAATATGTTAAATCCTAATAAAAATTGATGTAGTGAGGGAGTGCCACAGGGATTGCAAATAGAAAAGTCAGTCTCCTAGTCTGATAAGGATGTCAGAATATAAGAGAGCCCAATGTATCAAAGTGTGATATGTGGCATAACCAAAATAAATAGTAGGCAAACCCCTAAAATAGGATGGCTGTAATGAATTATAGGTGAATCAAGAAGGAGCCTAGGTATTTTTAGAGCTTTCAACACAATCTATAGTACTTATCAACTAGCTGTTAAAAGTCTAGGTGTTAATGGAGGATCCCCTATAGGTGTACCAAAGACTAGTGGCCCATACTAAGATGAACTTTAGAGATCCCATAATGAATGTCACCAGGTTGGATTGAGAGTTTGACCTCATAGCAGTCATGATGGAAGCTAGGGAGGTGAAGTTAAAATAGTTGGGAGCCAAATCTTCCAAGCCACCTCCACATATTATTTGAGTGGTCCTCATGGATATTTTTGGGGTGAGATTAGGAGGATTTTATCCATTTTTTGAATTATATGGTTGTAACTAATAGGAGTGGCCATTAGGGCCTAGGATGGGAACCTCACACTACTTGGGATGAAACCCATCCTTATCTATAAAAGTTCAACTATATTATAATTTGAGGGTTGGTAACTTTTAGCTCAAAAGTTTTGTTAGAATAAAGAAAATATTTCACCTATCGTTTTGTTCATCCCCTTTTGAATTTTAAAGATTTGGCTAAGATAGATCTTTGTAATAGAACTAGTTATATTAAAGAATGTTATTTCAGCTCTTTTAAGTGACACATGTTCTATTTATCTAATCTTCATTCATTTCAATTTTAATTGAATATTAGTGCCCAAATAATTATTTTGAGACTTTATTACTTTATGAATGTAATGTTTGTGATGCGACTTCCTGTCATAAACATATTTTGAATTCCTCTCATTTATCCAAATATTGATAATTAGTGTGATACCCTATAAGTTATTTTAGAAGATTATTTGTGGTTTACTATAGACTTGTAGTATTTATATATAATGAGGATTCACAAGTTAAGCATTCCTAAGTTTCTTCCATATAATCTTCTCATTGTTTGGAAATAAATTTAAATCCTTTGGTGAGGCTCAACACACAGTGGTATAACTATGGTGGATGTGCTCATCTCAATTTTTGAAACATTGATTTCACTTGATTGTAGGAAGTTTATTTACTACTTTACTCCTCCCTCCTTTTGCATTTGTTTCAGAAATTGAACTATCCTTTCCATTTTGTTCAATAATCTTAGAGCAAAGTTCCTAAACACCAATAATAGATTTAAATAATTTACTCCTTCATTTTGGGTTATTAGGATTGAACCACTAGTGGTTATGATTAAATATCTGAGAGATTATTCCATGTAGGCTCCATTGTGAAGCCAAATATATATAGTCATGCCCTGGGCTAATTTCAAATTAGTCCTAAAATAAAGGATGAAAGTCCATCAATGTTACCCACTACTCTCTTTGAGTATTACCAATCTCATGATCATTTTTGGATAGGTATATTGGAATGAATGATAGTTATTGTTAGAAGGAGGGCTTATTTTTAGAATATTTTAGACTTAGCCTTGATTATAAATGTGTTACCCTCTCCTTTACACTTCTCCCAATTTCTTGACTACTTGAAACATAAAACAAAAGATGGAACTAGAAGGAGGACCTCTTTCCTTTTAAATATAATTATCATTAGGAACCTAAACCCTAAAAGAGTATTTTGTTGATTAAATATTGTTCCCCTCCTTTACACTCTCTCCATTATTATGTGCTTCAAACACACCCAATAGCTGTAGACGAAAGGGAAGTCACCAAAAATTTGTGTGTTGAGTGTTGAATAATTTGAAATCATATTTTTGGGTAATAACATATTAATTATTACTTATTTATGAAGCATCCTAAAGACTAGTTCACCTATTGCCAGAGTTAGGGCTTGTCATGGCTAAGTAGTGATTTCTCCCTTGATATTACACACAAGACCCAGTCTCAATAGATCTAAACTGATTTTGATCTAAACTAAATTGTATATCAAATATATCCCAAATAAACCACCCATGATGACTTGGTTGGTTGGCTCTGTCATTAATATCCCAAGAGTCGTCCATGACATACCCTAAAACCCTGAGAGTTATCTTCCCTATTTCACTCCTAATATGGGATAGATTACCAAAGATCATGTGACCTCATATAAAACTAACCTAAGTATATTGATTTTAGAATAGGAGGATGAGTCATGCAGTATTTTACCATTCATGTTTATGGACTTAGCATATGATTGGTTTATCATCCTCCTTGAGGAATCGATACCTAGTTGGGACCATTTTAGTACTACCTTCCTCACCCAATTAAATCAAGTAATAGACCTTAGTTTCCTTTACCAACTATTTTCTTGTATTAAACAATATTCCAATGAACCTATTAGGAACTTCAACACTAGGTTTTAAAATATGTACAATGAGGTTACCGTGCTCTACCAACCCAACCTATAAGTAGTGCTTAAAATGTATAAGAATACCTTAGACCCTTGGATAGATATGTTTCTAATAAGAGATCCAAAAATAGTGGACCTACCCCTGCCTTATGAAAGATCCATCAAGGTAAACATGAAATTAAACCCATAAGGCTAGATGATGGCCCCCATTCATAATGTGTTACCATAGATGTCTACATTGAACCTCTTGCCCAATGTTAATCAAAATATCCCAATGCTTTATCCATTTACTATAACACATCAACTCTTGAAGGTTCATCCTGTACCAAAACAACACTTGGGTTTTATTAACCCATAAAACCATGAAAAAACTCCTCAACTGCAACACCAGGTAACCTTGGTAGTAGCTAATAATACCTACACAATACCCTAAGAACTCATAATGAATGAGTTGGACACCATTCAATGAATGGTAAAAAAATTCATCAATTATTTCTTTGGGATACAAAGGTAGATGAATAAATCCAATGTAGATAGTTCCAACAAAAAATTAACATATCAAAGACCAAATAAGAACTACAACCATTCCCATAATCCCATATAACCCTTGCCTAATAGGTTTTTAGAGATTAATATATTTGAGATAGCCATTCATAATTAGTTTTGAGTGTATAACACAATATACCATGGATAACTTGACTACACAGAGTTTGGTTGTGCCTTTAAGATCTTCCAAAAGGTAAATAGAAGAATACGAGGTGGTTCTCAATCACCTAGAATCATCCATTACGGGAAAAAACCCTAGCATTACCATAGTAATAAAAAACATGGAATTCTTAGGCTAAGGAGAAAATGAGCCAGAGGAGGGTATTAGTGAATTGCATAAATTTCATCAATTCTAATGAAGTAACTATAGCCTTAGGAATAGGCAACTGTAACAAACCTTCACTACCTCAACTCCTTCAAATAATGGTATGACCCTACCTAATTAGATTTATAGGAATGACATGCGACCTTCAAAACCTCAAGAACCTAAAGCTTCCATGAAAACACCACATACCTAGAGCAAAGGAGGCTATAATATATTTTAGGACAAGAAGAATATCAAAGCTAACATCACGCTCCATGAACTTACTAAGATAGTAGAGTAACATGACCTTCTACAAAAGTCCTTAATCAAGAATCTAGTTCAACTGACCCACACAAAATCTAAAATATCCCATACTAATGTGTTCATTAAAAAGAATAATATGGAAGTGCCTCCCTTATTTTTGACCATCAAACTATTCGGTAAAACCCTAATTAATTTCATATTAGACTTAGGAGCTTCTACCAATGTAATGTTAGTAGACATCTATGAAAAGTTAGGGTTGGTCCTTATCAAGTCAAAGAAGTAGTGGTTCAACTGTAAAAATTTAAGGTTGGAGTTATAACTGAGCTCCTAAATTCCCACATACAAGTAGAAATAGAACCTAGGATTCAAAACTTCATATACATCCATGTGGTAGATATTCATGGGGCCTATGGCATGTTCCTTAGTATAGATTCATCTAAAGCCCTAAATGGGTATATGGCCACAAAATTATCTCATATGTGGCTAATTTAGAGAGGGGTAGCTAATTTAATCATCATAGGTAGATAGCCCCACATGAACCACATGATAACTAAGTACACTTCCATCAATGAAAAAATAAATGTGGTATCCTCAAACCTAGGAATATATATGTTAAGTATGAAACTAGCCAAAAATATAATTGACAACTAGCTAAACTTGCTAGGCCTATGGTCATTCTATGTCGATGGGGCTCATTCTAAATAAGGTAGTGGGGTTAGTGTTGTATTAATAGATACATAAGGGAAGAAGTATCTATCATCATATAGGCTGTAGTTCCCATGAAAAAATAATCTAATAAAATATAAAGCATTAATCAAAGGATTACAGTTTACATTGAAACATAAGGAAAATAAAATTAGAGTATTCAATGACTCTAAACTAGTAGTCAACTAGATTAGGAGTAAATTTTAATGTAAAATTTCATACCTTAGAAGGTATAAACATTGATCTTAGGACTTAATTGAAATTTTTAGTGCATTGAATGTCATCCCTATCCCTAGTGAAGAAATCCAAGTTGATAACTCACTCACATCTAAAGTAGCAAGCTTAAACCACTAGATGACACTAATTTGTAGGGTTTATCTATGTAACTTGTCCCTTTCCCCTCTATCTCTGACAATGTGATGAAATTTCAAGTCTTTGAAGATGACCAATAAATCATCTAATTCATCAATATCATAAGGGTATTTGAAACATAGATCATTGATGAAGAAGATAGGTACAACCTTAATAATGAACTTGATAAGGATGGGATACTTAATGTTCATGGGAATTGGCTCCCAAAGGGGATGATTTAATTAGAGATAATTTTACATTTTAGACCCCATGTTCCAAGAAATGAGGCTTAAGTTGGAAGGCCAAAAATGCCATCTCATAAATCTTAGTTTAGTAAAAATCCCTTAGATGATCAGTGTGGGCTCTAAATGGATAGACTCCAATCTAGAGCACTTGTGAAAACTACGATTGATATATAAAGATGTAATTACTTGGGCATATAAAGACCTTAAGGTATTCTACCTAAGAGTTATCACTCACACTATCCCTCTCGAGAGATTTAAAAAAGACTATTTAGAGAAGCATAGACTACTTAACTCGATTATTGAACCCTTGACACATAAAGATGTCCATAAAGTACTCATTACTAGTACTATTTTCCTAATTCATCATTATACCTAGGTGGTCAACCTAGTGCCCATGTAGAATAAAAATAGAGAAATATGCCTATGTTTAGACTTCTAAATTTTGAATCAAGCTCTAGATAAAGACAATTACACACTACTTTCCCTTGATGAAGTGATCCAAATGGTGAACTAATCCTAGATGATTTACTTTATTGATGTACTTTTTTGTATATAACTGGGTCTTGGTTAGTTTACAAGACTGGGCCAAAACCACATTCACCACTAAATGGGGCACTTTCACCTATAAGCAAAGGTCCTTTGTGTTGATTAATGCTAGGGAAACCTTTCAAAGAGACATGGACCTTTCTTTCCAAGGACTAATTTTCAAGTATATAATAATTTATATCTATGAATTGATTATGTTTTCAAAGTATAGATCAGATCACATACACCACTTGGAGAAAGCGTTGGAAAGGTGTAGAATAAATGGTATTTTCATGAATCCAAAAAATAATGTGTCTAGTGTTACTGAAGGTAAGCTTATCTATCATATCATGAAAAATAAGGTATTTTTATTGATTGATAAAAAAACTAGTGTGATTTCTAAATTGCCTTTAGCTAATAACATAAAGAGTTAAAATACTTCTTTGAAAATTTACTTTGTTTATAAATTCATTTTTGGATTTGTTGAAATTGAAAAAGCCCTAAATGCTATGTTGAAACAACATGTGAAGGTGGAATGGTAGGAATAATAAAATAAATCTTTATATGAAATCAAGGATGCCATTATGTAATCCCTAATCCTCATTATCCTAGACTATATGTAATAGTTTTATATCTAACCCTTTTCTTATAAACACACCATTATTGGCTACCTCACCTAGATATTGAATGGAGAATAACATCCCATTACTTTCATGAGCACTAATTTTAAGGATAAGAAACTGAGATAGTATACTCTTGACAAACATACCTATACCTTGGTCAAGGCAGTGAAGAAATTTAGGCACTGTATTCTCAAAAATAAGGTGCATGCTATCATCTTTGACTTAGACATAAAATAAATATTGGGGAGAATGAGTTGAGTAAACGTAGAGGCCGATGGATGGCGAAGTTGTAGGATTATGACTTGGAGATCAAATTAGCTAATTTGGTTCAAGGATAGGGCCTTACTCATTTAATAACTAAGATATATTTTAGAATACCTATATAGAAGTAGACAAAGAGTTAATTATATAACTAGATTAGTATGCTCTGATTATGCATTTCTTGCTCTATAGGAATGATGAATCCAGACTCACTCATATACATAAGAGAAATATCTATTTGAAATATGCATGGTATATGATGAATAAGGGAATTCTCTTTAGAAAGAATTATGAGGGAATATACCTTATACATTTTTCCCCAAATGAATCTAAGGAAGTGATGGCAAGTTTTCATGAAAAACTTCGAGATGGCCACTATGATACAAATTCCATGACATAAAGGTCCTTCAAGTAGGCTAATACTAACCTAATTTATTCAAAGATATTCCTACTCATGTTTGCATTTGTCATCAATACCATGTTGTGTACATCAACCCAAACTCATCAGATGGACACAACTTTTTTTTCATGGCCACATATTATTACACAAGGTTGTTTGAGGCAATTGATATAAAAAAAGACATCATTACTAAGGTCATGAAATTTATGGAGAATGATATAACCACCTAGATTAGGATCCCACTCTCTGGTATGTGATAAAATTTCTACCTTCTAGTCTAATAAATTCACATAATAGGGCTATGACAATGGTATCATGCTAAGGCTCTCATCCAACCGCTCTTCCCAAGGAAACAAATTGGCATAATCCACCAATAATAATCTAATATATTCCATCAATAAATATGTAGGATAGAATCCCTAAGAGTGGCATGCATTAATGAAGTTTTATTTATGGGTTGACCACACAAATTATAAATAAGCCCTCAATATCACTCATTTCCTTTTAGTATATAGATTAGAGCCAATCATATTAGTTACACTGAGAATATCAACTTATATATTCATGCAGTAGTTCATAGAATTAGATGACAAAGTGAATTCCTAGCTCTTGGATACCATTGATTTATAAGAAGGCTATAACAAAGTTTTATTAAGATTAAAAAAAACATCATGGTACTATCAAAAATGGTTTGATAAGAGCAATAAAATCAATAATTTTAAGATCTATATTATGGTATTGATGTGGGATAAAGCCCACAAAAATAAATTCTAACACTCAAAGTTTGACCCTCTCTAGATTTAACCCTATTAGATAGTAGAAATCCTAAGCCAAAAAACTTTTCCCATCAAGGACCTATACTGAAATGACCTACCACTCTCAATAAATGGATAGTTCTTGAAGCACTACTTCTCAGTTGCTCAGTCCAGTGTAATTTTAGAATAGCCTTGACGAGCAATGGTAATGTATATAATAGGTTATTTTGTTTTAATTGTGTATTTAATTTTCTTGTTGTGTGTTTCCTTTCCTTGTTATTTTTTTGCATTTGTTTGGTTTTTTCTTGTACCTTTCACCTGCCTAGAACCATGCCCCTAATTAAAGTTGAGAAAATGAGGCATCTGTACAAAAAGTTAAGTTTGTAACCACTTTGAGTGATGAACAAAGACCAAAAAACATTTTTAAATTACATAAATCTAAGGTTGAGTCTTTAATCTTTACCAACTACTAAATATGAGTGATTCATTTACATTATAAATATCAGGGGCTAATGATTCTCACTAAAGCAAGTGGATTTTAGAATAGCCTACATTTTGATAAAGGCCACCAATATGCACTTAATATAACATCTTTCAAAAAAATGGGAAGTGGGGGGGGGGGGGGGGACCATTCAAGCTAATCAAAAGTATACTATATATTTAGAGCTTATTCTTTATCATATTACCATTGGCTTGGTACCAAACCCTAAATGGATAAAGAATGATAAATCTCTTCACAAGGAACCTTGAAATAAGACTAGAAAAACATGTAGAATTTAAATTATGTATCTTCCTTGAAAGGTTTATTTAGGAAACCTCCATCATAGGATTTCTAGCCTAGTTGGTAGTGGAGCAAGGCCTCAAATAGGACAAAAGGTATCTCTATTAAGGATATGAATTCCTAGATGGCATAAGAGTAATACCCATGCTATTCCTCTCTAATCCATGAGATCATTAATGCCCCCACTAAAGAAATATGATGCCTATTTTGACCTAGATTACTAGAATGAAGTCCATAATTGGATTAATTAATTGAAAAAACTCTCCCTACACACACTGATAGTATTATATAGGGTAAGGGATTAGTATGTCAATTTTTATCACATGAATTTAATTTTTTATTTTTTGATACGTCTAAAAATCTCTTTTTTATTTTGTGTGTTATGTAGGAAGGGAGGACTAACATGAGATCTAAGTTATTGTCACCACTTTCCCCACAAAATTTGCCTTTTTTTGTGTACAACATGCCCCCTTTTTCATAAAAAATGGGTGAGCCCTCTTTTGAAAACTTGTAACTAAAATAATTGGACCCATTCTTGTATTTTATTTATCTCCACCTGTGTCAAATCTCTGAAATCCTAGATTTCCCTATTTCTCTATTTTCCTCCTTGAGTAAATGATGTGGATAATGACTAGTGGATCCATCTAGAAGGACTCATAATTTTTTGAAAGAGACTAGGCAAAGCTCATTTATATTCCATGATTAGGCTAGGAAATCTTACCTTGAATGTTTAACATGTTAATTTTGTAGGCTTTCCCTCATTTGGAGGTTTCTAGACTCTCAGTCTTATTCCTTGTGTATATGACCCTAAATCCCTATGTTACATTATAAAGCCTATCTGGTGGCTAGGTAAGTAGTTAATTATTAATTTTTCCTTTCATTTTCAATTAGTAATTTTATATAATTTTTGTAGGGTCATCCACATGTTAAAGTCTCAGCACTACATGACTTTAGGATATTCAATTGAGGGATAGTCAAAGGTTTCGTAATAAGAAAGTGAGACATTGCCATTATCAAGATTTTTAGTCTCCTAGTTTGATAAATATGTCAAATCCTAAGAGGTCCTAATCTAATTAATGATAAATATGAATTTTATTATTAGATTCATTATTCTCTTGATCTTGATAGAGATATTATAACTTGGGAGATACTGATGTTATCAAGAAGTGCCACATGGTCTAAGGTTAGACATTACTAGTGCTCTAGCCAATTTCCTTACACTCAACCTAGAATGGCTAGTCTCCCAAAACTGAAAGAGATGTTATATCCTAGGAGAGCTTGGTCAAATGAGTAAATGCCACATAAATCATTGATAGAGTGGTCATTCTCATGGTCTAATAAGGATGTCAAAACCCAGGAGAGCCTAATTGAATCAAGAGTCACCATGTGCCTTGAAGGTCATTAGCACTTGAATTTGACCAATGAAGCTCTCTCCATTTTTAGATGTATCATTTTCCCAATCTATCAAAGATGTCAATAATTGAGAAAGATTGACATAGAGAGGGAGTGCCACATAACTAGTGGTTAGAAAATTCATTTTCTTGATCTGATAAGGATGTCAAAATTCGGGAAAGACTAACACATCATGATGAAACACATAAAATTACCAAAAAACTATTAGGTGGGCCCTTAAAGGACTATCGATGGCCAAAACTAAGTACAAGTGAACCAACAAGGAGCTAAGGTGGTTCTTAAGATTTTAATTCAATCTAAAGTGAGTATCATCTAGGTGTCAAATGTCTGTGTTGATGGAGCCTCTCCTCTACATGTACCAAAGACTAGAAACCTAGGATTAGATGATATTTAAAGAGTCCCTAATGAACCTCAACAAGTTAGATCAAGAGTTTGATGTCATGTTATCCATGTTGGAATTTAGGGAGGTGAATTCAAAATAGTTTGGATCTAGCTCTTCCAAGCTACCTCTACATATCAGTTGAGTGGTCCCCATAACTATTTTGGGTGTGAACTTAAGGGGATTTTATTCTTTTTAAAATTATATGGTTGTAACCACCAGGAGTGGTGATCATGGCTCAGGATGGGAATCTCATGCAACTTGGGCGTGAATCCCATCCTTATCTATAAAAGTAAAACTATATTTTAATTTGAGGGTCAACAATTTTTAGGTCAAAAGTGTTGTTGTAATCAAGCTAGGATTTCACCTATACTTTCCTTCATCACCTTTTGAATTTTGAAGAGTTGGATAAGATTAATCTTTAAAATAGAACCATTTATATTAATGAATGTTATTTTATCTCTTTTAAGTGAAACATGTTCTATTTGTCTAATCATCTTTCATTTAAGTTTTAAGTGAATATTAGTGCCCAAATAATTCTTTTTAGACCATATTACTTTATGAATCCAACATTTGTGATGTGCCTTCCTATCATAAACTTATTTTGAATTCCTCTCATTTTAATCACAATAATTATAAATAGTGTGATATCCTACAAGTTATTTTGGAAGTTTATGTGTGATTTATTGTAGATTTCTAATATTGTTATATAATGAGGATTCACAAGTTAAGTATTCTTATGTTGCTTCCCTAGAATCTTCCCATTTTTTGGCATCAAAGTTAAATTCTTTGGTGAGGCTTAGCACACAGTGTTATAAATGTGGTATATGTGCTCATCTTAATTTTTAAAACATTACTTTCACTTGTTTTTTGGGAACTTTCTTTACTACCTTACCTCTCCCTCCTTGCGTTTGTTTTGGAAATTAAACTATCATTTCCCTTTTGTTTAAGAATGTTGGATCAAAGTGCCTAAATAACAATAATATATTCAAATAATTCACTCACTAATTTTGGGTTATCATGATAGAACCACTAGTGGTGATAATTGCATCTCTTAGTGATTATTCCATGCAGGCTCCATTGTGAAGCCAAATATCCACCACCATGCCCTGGGCTAATTTTAAATAAGTCCTAAAATGTAGGATGAAATTCCATCAATTCTCCTTACTATTATCTTTGAAAATTCTCAATCTCATGATCATTCTCATATAGGGATCTTGGACTGAATAATAGACCTTGTATAAAAGATACACATTTTCTAATTTAAGGCCAATCACCATGTCATATGCCTTTGCCATTGAAATCATAGTTTTGATATCATATCTGAATCCAACTAAAATGATATAAATTTGTTTATTTTGATTCTAATTTTTTCCATTATTTTTTACCTTGAGAGCATAATCAAATGTGAGATGTCATGCTTTGGTTCTCTACATTTGACCCATATTCTCTAACCATTGAATCCTATTATCATTCAAAATATTTTCCTTATGATCATATAAGGTCAATTAATATTTATTTTCTTATCCTTTTGTAAGGTATAATTAAATTATCAATAGTGGTGATATTTAAATTAGAAACTCTATCATTTATAGATCTCAAAATACCACCTAGATTCCACACCATTATGTGTAAACTATTTTGAACCAAAGGATATATATTCACTCTTTTACCCTTCCTATAATGATGGAAAAAATGAAATATATATATTCTATCTTTATTATATCTTGAACTAAAATTGTAAGAGTGTTTACCCACTTTGGTTGAAGTAGAAGCTTTTGAGAGATTTATTTCAACAAAAATATTTTATTTAATTTCATGTTTATCAATGTGATTATTGTAAAATTCAATATTATATGGTAATGGATCACTGTCAAGAATATTCCTTTCAATTATAGACATTTTACATCCAATGTGTGTTGTCTGCTTCTTGACTTCATTAATACCAAAATAAAAATAAAAAATTACCTAAAGTCATACATTTTTATATTAAAGAATCTTTACCTTCAACTTGCATGATTGTTTAGTTTTGTTTATACTAATTGATCTATTCACTTTCTTATTCCTTCAAAAATGCATTCTTTGGTTCTTTATCCTTGATCTCCTTCTTATAAATCATTTAAGGTTTTAGTTTGGGCTGATCTTATTTCTTTAATTTTATACTTCTACCTTCTACAAGCATATTCTATAATTATTGAAAGGTAAAGTTAGACTCTTCATAATATGTGGGAAGCTTTTTCAGATGATTTTGATTTATCCTTGATCCTCTTCTTATTGACTCATCCATCCTTTTTGAGTCATATAAATATCAGAGGGTCATGTCAAATTGAAATTTGAGGCTTAGATTATAGTATTCCTCACAATAGGTCTCATAATCAATTCTGAGTTATTGCTTCCATTCTTATTTAATGCTATTATGATACACTTTCAAACACTTATCCATTCTATCTTGTCTTTGTTCTATCAAATCTATAATATGAACTTTCTGAGTTTATGTCATAATTTAGAGGTTGGCAAGATCCATGTTTTAATACCACTATAATGTCCATTTCTAGATAATTTATTAACTCTAAAGTTTTCTATGACTCCTTTTCAAAATTAGATATTTTTGTAAAAAAAACCCACATGCAATATGAATATTGAAATCCAACTAGAAATTTCATGAAACCTTTATTATATTGAGATGAAAACATACAAAAATTAGTATTGAAGGCATGAAATAATAAATGGCACATGCAATACTAAAATTGAAACCCATTGAATCCTTCATTTGATAAGATAATTACCACATATAAATGATGAATAAATGAATTTAAAAATAGCTAAAATACATTAAAACTCATATTGGTGTTAACCCACACTATATTGATGGTGTACAATGGTAATAGATCTTCAAGAGGATTGTGTTTGATAGGTATGTAGGGTGCTATAAGTAGTAGATAATAGGGTTATTTTTTTCTATCAATGAAGTATATTAACTATAATAAATGTTATGGTAGTGATAGAGGATAAAATTATATCTATTAATGAGGTTATAGTAGGTACCAATCAACATACAACAGTCACAAAGTCTAGTAACATTATTACAATGCACAATAGTCTCTAAAACAGTAATTACAAACCTCCATAAAATAGTATGAATAATGGAGACCTCAATGCAAAAAAAAGTAGTGCATAAACACCAACATAGGAATATGTCATATACTTCAAACCCTCACAACTTTTGGTAATTTATGATAATCTTCAGTCACACTAAAACTGGAATTTAATCATAATTTTTAAGCACAATTATGATTTAAGAGTGGAATCACCTCAATGGGTGAGAGGGTTTTCATCCTCCCTACCTAAATATTAGATAGTTTTTTATCCTCAAATAATAATATTGAACATAAATCTCAATCTTTGGAATAGGTTTTTATTTTCAAAGATTAATAATTAATAATGACTCTTTTGATCCCAACTCTTTGTTTTATAACTTCCCTTTTCCAATTTTACCCTTGAAGTATTTAAAATTACTTCTAATAAACTATCACTTTTCATCCACTTAATAATAATTAATTTTCAAGCCTCTTTAATAATAATAATAATAATAATAATAATAATAATAATACATAAGTGTCATTTTTATTTTATAAAATAAAAGTGACTTAGGATAAGTTGAAGTATTATTATTAATTTATTTCCTTAACATTATCCCTTAGCTTATGGGATATAAGGAATGGATATGTGTCTTTTGATTGACTTAATTTTGAAAAGGGGACATGACATAACCCCTTATTCAATGAGATAGTTTATTATGTTTTAACAATAGGCTTTTTAGAGGCACACTTGGGAATGAGCATGATGGATGAAGGCAAGCAGGAGGGCGCGATAGGGCAGAAAGAAGGGCACAGCTACAGGGAAGTGCTTGGACTGTAGCAGGTGTCTTAGGGAGTGCATAATAGTGGGAAGGCTCCACTTTTACAAGGTTTAGGTTCTTTTACTACTCTTCAGCAACCAAGTATGCGCATCCCCAAAGTCAATGGCTATCTGGAAAGATGCAAGGAGAGGCCAAAGTTGGTTATACCAATGGAAATGATTGCTGAAGACATTGAATACTATTCCAATCACTCCCTATACTACATGTTTCTGGGGCTTAGGATGTCACTGTTATTCTTAGAAGCATGGGCTCAGAGGATGTGGGCAACAAAAGCAGATATGGATATTACATTGCTTGCCAATAGCTATTTCATGATCACTTTTACCTGTATAATAGATTTTCAATGAGTTTTTGCTAGAGGTCCTTTCTTCCATAATCAAGTGGGACTGTTTATCAAGCCCTGGCATGCCAGTTTCATACCTTTAGAGGAACTACCAAATTATGTCCCAGTGTGGGTGTATCTACCCTACTTTCTAGTGGAATGTTGCTGAGAAGACACTCTCCAATTACTTGCATCCTTGCTAGGAAGGCCAGTAGGTTCCTCAATGTCACTCCTAGGGAAAAAGGTAATGACTTATGCCTGCATTTGTGTTGAAATTGATCTTAGTAAGCCATTACTAGATGTTGTTGAAATGAGTGCGGGCCCTTTTTCATGGGTACAATAGCTAGATTATGAAACCTTCCCTTTCTATTGTCATCTATGTCATGCTTATGGGCATTTTCAGTGATGGTGTCCCACCTCAAAATCCACTACACCTCAGCCAGCTCAATCTACTCACACTCCTTCTAGTACTAACAAGGAAAGGGGTTTGATTCCAGGTGAGATGCCTAAAACTGATGGTTTTATGCAAGTTAAAGGCCGATATAGAAATAGAGGCCAAAAATGGTCCTTGAAGGAAAGATAATTAGATGACTCACTCAATAGATTTAAAATATTAGATGACCTTAATCAGTAGGAAGTGAATCCTGGGTTGACAATTTTGGACCAGGGGATTGAGGGACTAGCTTAGGAGACCAAGCTTTAGGGGCTTTAATTGAAACACAAGATGCTGGAGATTGTCATATGGATATGGACCAGCAGCTGATATTTTTGGAAGGAATGACTTCCTCAGTTGCTCCCCTTAAATAAGATGGAAATATGCCCTTTACCAGGAAAATTGGGGACCCAAGGGCAGCAAGAAGTAGTAAATCTTCTCCTCATCTCAGACTTTTGCAAAAAGACTTTAAGAAAGGAGGGGGAGATAAATTTGGCAAGCCTGGCAAAAAAAAGGACCAGGAAAAAATCAAGCTAATGGGAGAGACTTTGGTGGAGTTGGGGTCAGTAAAGACTCTGGATGCACACTTTTTGAGCTCTCTAAAATGATTATAATATCTTGGAATGTAAGGGGTTTGAACAATAGCCCTAGATAAAATGATGTTCATAACTTGATTAAAAGTCATAGGTCAGATGTCCTTATCTTGCAAGAAACTAAGCTTTCAGTTGAAGACATGTCCAAACTTGTGCCCAAGTTGTGGTGGCAAGGAGAATGTCAATGCATTGGCGCTACCAGATACTCAGGAGGACTAGCTTGTCTATGGAACCCATGAAATATTAGCCTCATAGGCTGACTGACTTTTAAGTACTCCATGACTATGATTGCTTCTAGATTTGAGATGGGGGAAGTCATTCTCTTCTCCAATATCTATGCTCCCAATGATTGGCGGGGTAAAAACTCCTTATGGGGCCACATAAGTTTTGTTCATAGCCTAGCCCCCTATCACCCTTGGATTATGGTAGGTGATTTTAATGCTATTCTTGATTTGACTGAAAAGAGTGGTGGCACGTCAAGGCTAGACCCATCTGCTTTGCTAATGTGAAACTACATTGAAATTTTGAATTTAGTTAACGTCAGGCCCAATAATGGATAGTTTACCTGGAACAATCGTAGGAGTGGGAAAAATTACATTGCTGAGAGACTAACCATTTTCTGGTCTCAGCTTTTTGGGTTGGAGGTATGTGGTCTACAAGGTCTAAAATTTTGGACTGGAGAGGATCAGACCATTGGCCCATCAAGCTTAATAGTGTCTCACATTATCACCCGCACTCTCCTTCCTTTAGATTTCAACTCATGTGGTTGTGGGATCAATCTCTACATGAGTGTGTTGACAATTGGTGGCATTTGGGTAGGCTTACCCATGGTACATCGATGTACATTTTTGCTAAAACACTGCAATATGTGAAGTACAAGCTTAAGCAGTGGAATCACCAAAGTTTTGGGAACATTTTCCATGTTAAGGCTGCTGCTCAAACCAAGCTTGATGGTATCATGAGAATAATAAGGGAAGAAGGACTGATTGAAGACTTACCGCAAGAGGAAACATAGGCTATGAAAGACCTAGAGGAATGTGAGCTATGAGAGGAAATTTTTTGGAAGCAAAAAGCTCGGGTCGAATAGCTTTAGGAGGGGGACATAAATACATCCTTTTTCTTCAATTCATCCAAATCTAGGAGACATGGCAATTCTATTTCAGCCCTAGTCATTGAAAGAGGTGAGTGCCTTAGCTCCATTCTAGCAATTTCAAATGAGGTAGTGCAGTACTTCTCTACTCTCTTTAGGGAAGATGCTAATGGGGAATCACCAGAAGAAGCTCAAGTTCTCTTTTGCATTATATCATTGGTGACATGTGAAATAAATGAAAATTTAATGAAACCAATCACACTTGGAGAGCTTAAGGAAACCATTGTTCAGATGAAAAAAGGGAAAGCGGCTCGACCTGGCGACTTCCTAGCTGAATTCTTCCAAGAATTATAGGATATCATCAAACTTGACCTTTTAGCTATTGTCCAAGAATCTCAATGAAATAAACAAATGCTTAAGGCTACAAATGTGACCTATCTTGCACTCATACCCAAATGCAAAGGTGCTGATAGGCTAAGTCAATTTCACCCTATATCCCTTTGCAATGTTGTTTACAAAATTATATCTAAAATCATTACATATAGGTTAAAAAGAGGGTTAAGTGTTGTGATCTTAGAAGAGTAGAGTGGTTTTGTGGAAGGCAGGTAAATCTTGGATGGTATTGTTATTGTTGTTGAGTCCATTCACTCCATGGCCAGCTTAAAAGATAAGGTGATGTTCATTAAATTAGACATGGCCAAAGCCTTTGATAGGGTTAGATGGTCATTCTTATGGAAGGTTATTCATACTTTTGGCTTTGCAGATGAATTGACTCAATGGGTCATGAGTTGCATTTCCTTAGCTTCCTTCTTAGTGTTTATCAATGGAGAACACACAGAGCTTTTTGGTGCTACAAGAGGGTTACGACAAGGTGATCCTCTATCTCCATACCTTTTTCTTCTCCTTGCTGAAGGTTTGGGGAGGTTGATCAGTAGGAATAGAGAGGAAGGACATATCCAAGGATGGTGGTGGGGAAGGGAATTGTTGGCATAATCACACCTGTAATTTGCTGATGACACTGCCCTTATGGGTATGGCCACAATGACTAAAGCTATTAATTTACATAGGGTGTTAAATGTTTATCTAATGGCCTCAAGACAAAAGGTCAATGAAGATAAGTCATCCATCTTCTTCTTCAATACTCTGGGCCCTATTCAATAGCAAATTGTGAGGACTCTGCATTTTCAGATTGGGACTCCCCCCTTGATTTACTTGGGTATCACTATCTCAGTTGGTCGTACATTCAAAGAATCTTGGTAGACTATTTTGGATAAATTTCAAGTGAAAGTGAATCATTGGACACATAGGTGGTTATCCTTTACAGGCTGGGTTCAATTTATCCAATCTATGGTGCAGGCTTTACCCATTTACAGGTGTATGCTCCAAGTTGCCCTGATGGGATTTGTTAAGGAGTTTGATTTGGTTACCAGACAATTATTATGGTTTGGTAGTCTAACCTCCACTAAATGGAGCCTTATTAGATGGGAGATTATTTTTAGCCCCAAACAATATGGTGGGCTCAGTCTGAGGTAAATGGACTTAAATGGTATTGCTTTGGTGGCCAAACTTTATTAGTGATAGTGCATCGAACAAGACAAAGCTTGGGCCAGAATTATCTCATAGAAGTACTACGACAAAACCATTCAGAGGGACATTCCTCACTATATGCTAATTGGGAAAGGTTCGGCAATATGGGGTACTCTCAAAAAAGGGGCTGCTCTCATCAAGAATAGCTTATTCTAGATTTGCAAATAGGGATCCAAGGCTCTCTTTTGGTGTGACTCTTGGGATGGTTATCCTCCCATTATTTCTCAATTTCCAAATTTTTTGAACCTTTGTTAGAGATTCCTTGATGTTGGTTGGTCTCAGGTGAGTGACTTCAAAGTTTACAACACATGGACAGGTGGATGTAGCTCACTGGAAAGCTCCTAAAACTTGGCATGTTAATGGGATGCAGGAAGAGAATGAGGAGTTGTTGAGCATCCTTTATAGGTGTCATTGTAGTCCTCTTTAGGAGGAGGATGAGCTAGCTTAGTCTACCAATCCTAAGGGAGCTTACACATTTTCATTTGGATATCAGGCTTTACTTTTTTAGAGATTGGGTAGGGGGAAGTGCATTGGTGGAGACAGGTCTGGAATAAATTCACATGGCCTAAATGCAACTATTTTGCTTGGATGCTAGCTTGGAATAGCTGCTTGACCTAGGACAATCTCTGGAAGAGAGGTTTCTAAGGCCCTTCAGTATGTGTTATGTGTAGAGTGGCCGAGGATGATTTAGCACACCTTTTTTTGTGATGCGCCTTTGCCTTGCATCTCTAGCATTATTGGTGGGATGTTTGGCAGTGCTCATGTCTTCATGCTCAATCTGTGGTTGATTTCTAAAATGGATTGGGGGAACCCCCCTCAAGGATGCCCTTCTTGTAGGACATATGGCTGGGTGGCCCCATTTTTTTTGGTAGATCTAGCTTGAGAGAAATAGGCAAATTTTTTGGGGGGTGAGGGTCATGGTTCAGTAAGTATGGCAAAAAGTGGTGGGGATGATCCAAGAAACCATCCAACCAAAGAGTGTGATCTACCTTCCTTTGACTAAATAGGATGCTCAGGTGGTGGTGCGACTTGGATTCTAACAGTTAACTGGTAAGTCAGCGTGTGTCAAGAGGAGCAAGCAGGTCAAGGAGCATATTCTTAGGAGTAGTCAGTGGCAATGCCCCCTAGTGGGATTGTCAAGATCAATACGGATTGTTCCTCCAGAGGTAATCTAGGACCCATGGGTATTGGAGGGATAGGAAGGGATTTTGAAGGTACGGTGATTTTTCTTTTTTCAGTTCTTGAGGGGTTGTAAACCATTAACATGATGGAAGGTCAGGCCATTCTTTATGCCCTTGAGAAGGCCCATGCATTAGGTTGGCATAGGATTATCTATGAATCAGACTCTCAAGTCTTGATTAACCTACTCATTAAGAGTAAAGTGGTGGATGTCAATTGGCAACTATCTCTAATTGTGTAATAGATTTTGTGGATTTGCTTGTTTATGGATAGCGTTACTTTTGCTCACATTCCACGAGAATGGAATAGGGCAGCAATTTTTTTGGCTAAATGGACATCTGACCATTTAGATGGTTGAAACATTGAGGATTGGGGGTCTCTCTCTCTGATGTTGTGTTCTAATTTGGAAAGAATTTTGGAGGCTGATAGGGAGGTTCAGAATATTGTCTAGTTGGGCGTGTGCCTAGTTTTTTAGTCTATGATGCTTTCTTCTAGGGGTTTCTGCCCCCTATTCTTCTTGTAATGCTTTTCTTTAATTATTAATATTATTTTTACCCCTTTTTATTAAAAAAATAATAGGCTTTTTAGATCCCAATCTTACTCTATATAAATTTAAAGGTGACATATAAAAAACCTTTGATCATTCCACACAACATGCTTAAATTATTCATATAATGAAAAATTATTAGCCAAGCTATTCCCATGAAGTCTTACATATTATGATTTTTGATGGTTTTATGATATCCCTCTCCAATCCATAATATTATTCAACTATTTTTAAAAAAAATTGTAGCTCATTATTCCATCAACATTTATGATAAGTTATCTTATGCATAAATTTATAAACTCAAGCAAGGGTCCAATAAACCAATCAATGACTAATTACTTTGATAAAATACTATTCTAACCAATTTTATGCAAACAAATGAGTTAAAATACATATTCAATAAAGCATTGGTTGAACCACTCCATATGAATCATATTTAAGATATTGAAATCCTTTGATAAGCTATGTCATCTAGTATAAGATAAAAAAATTCAATATCAAATATTTGAACAAATTCAAGTATTCATCTACTCCTATAACTACTTCAATAATGTATTTTAAAAAAAACCCAAGTTAAATGGTATAAAAATGTGATAACAAGAATGAGGCAAATATTACATCCAATGTAGTATCATAATGTAAGAATCAACTATAATTGATAGCTCCAATAAAGAGGTAATTTTCATGACTACCATCACTTCCTCCTATAATAATTAATAAGTTACATAAATGAAACCCAACGACACTTCTTCCTCTATAATATCTAAATCCAAAACTTCATACATCAATCAAAGATGATATAAATGTTTAATGTGACTATCATAATATTATGGGACATTCTATGAACATATGCTTTAAATTGAGATATAAGATAAAATATCTTATTGATGATAACATTATCAAATTTGGCACCCACAAAGAGGAATATATATAATTTAAGAATGGAAATCAAAATTTAAAGATATTTAATGATCCATTTCCTAAACATGAGAGAACATAAACTAAGGACACTTGAGAAATGTATTACACATACAACATGCATCATCCACATGTGACATATGATAACTAAATAGATTAAATCATTAGTACACTTTTTTTACTTTATTTCAATAACCCATGATTAGATTTTATGATATTTAAATTTTTTTATGATGACTTAGATTTTCATGCACTCTTCATATTAGCTTATATCAATGAGAAACCTATACATAGTGTCATGGTATAAAATGGGTCAAGTGATTTTTTTAAGATGACACTTCTTCACTTCCTTTGGTACACACAAAAAGATTTATAAGATACATCAGAATAAGTTAAGATATTCTATGGACATAAATATAATACCATAGGACACATAATGCTACATCTTCAAGTGGGATCTACCATACTAACCATGTCATTCTTAGTTATACATATTAATGAGATATTTGAAATATTGTTAGGATTCCTTTAGGTGTAAAATATTTTTGTATTACAATCTATATTACATCATTTCCTAAATTTCATACACTACAACAAGGTAATCATAGTTATAGGTGTACAATATCAATACCCTTTATAGCCAGTGGTATCTCTTCCTCCACCCCCACTACCATTATAGTTGTTTGATACAACTATAGATGATCAATATATAGAACCAATTTTTACACATTAAATATATTTATATATACTTATATGAAATTAGTTCAACCTACTAGATATCTAGTTATTTAGCACTAATCACATCAGAGAGCTAGTGAAGGCTCATATAGGCCATCATATCCTATATAACATACTCATAAATCATCATAGATAGTTTATCATGTTAAATAGTGAATATAGGTGGTGATACATTATGATAATATACATCAAAATATATAGATTCCTTAGACACCAAATTATATGATTAGTGATCATGATATTTACAACATAACACATGATTTTTGTATCAAATTATGGCATGCCCACATCTAATACCTCTTATAATCAATAAAGGATCCTTAAAATATTTGATTTTAGGAACTTACATGATCATTACATTAATATGATCATAATTTATATTTTCCAAACCTAAAATATTCAAAAATCAAAAATAATTTAAAAAAAAGAAAATACAAAAACATTCAAAAAAATTAAAAAAAAATAGAAAATCAAGATTGGATCATGACATTATTAATATAGGAAACTCTCTCTCTCTCTCTCTCTCTCTCTCTCTCTCTCTCTCCTTCTCTCTCTCTCTCTCTCTCTCTCTCTCTCTCTCTCTCTCTCTCTCTCTCTCTCTCTCTCTCTCTCTCTCTCTCTCTCTCTCTCTCTCTCTCTCTCTCTCTCTCTCTCTCTCTCTTCTCTCTCTCTCTCTCTCTCTCTCTGTGTGTGTGTGTGTGTGTGTTTGTGTGTTTGTGTGTGTATATGTGTGTGTGTGTGTGTTATTTATCACAAGTTTTGTAGATTATATATTATTTTCATAACCACATGAGTTTATGATACATGAATGTGATGTAGGACATACAAGTTACACATGGACATATAAATTTTGGACTTTCCTCTCCCTTGTGGCTATGTTAATACTGGAGTCATATTATTCCACAAGTCTAACTATTATAGGTTATATCTTTATTTTAAATTTATAAAAATTTTGAAACTACCTAGATTTATTATATATTTCTTGATAAGTTACTCATGTATTACATAATGCTACATGGATATGGTAATATACTATGATGTGACATTGATACATAGGGATAGTGTAAAATATTTTTCTTGTTCTATGCTCCATTGATGATGTTAATATATTGCATGATAGGATACATGGTGGTTGTATATTATGTTTGGATGTCATCCTTTCTTGATGTGACATATTTATGTACCTTGCTTATGGCATCTTTATCTCCCATGTATGAGGCCCTTAGCCTTGTTTGATGTGACATATTTATGTCCCTTGTTTGTGTCATTTTCATGTGTCCTTAGCCTTGTTTTTTTGTGACATATTTATGTCTATTATATGTTGTTTTTGGAATTATGTGTGACACTAACTATTGATCTTGTTGATATTTTTGTGCTTGTTGATCTTGATGACATTGAGTAGTGTCATGATACATAGCATGCATAATTATTATGTATTATTATTCATATATCCTCTAATTAAGTGATTTCATGATACATTATTATAAACATGACACTAATATGACCTACATATATATGTTTCATGCATGGCCTAATTGGCATATATGTAATACTATGATGATATACTCTTCACATATTCATATGATATTCCATGATGCTATTTTTATACATTCAATGATATTAATAACTCTTATTTTGAGATGAGTAACTTCTCAGATACATCCCTCATCCCAAAAGGGGGTAATTAAACTGAAACTTTCATATATACATAAGCCTCCATGAATAGAAAATTAGATCATAATACACATTTCATAAACATAATGGTCTAGATATAAGATGGTTTAGTTATGTGAAAGATATCAACACATTAATACATATTATGGGTGAATATGCCATGCACATGAACTCACTTTACAAATAATTGAGTACATATTTATACGCACTTCAATGCATATGGATATAATTTATAGGAAAATGATTTCTAGGTTTCCACATAAACTAACATTTGAGATATATGTTCTCTAATTCAACAAATAGATACATAACATTTTATATCATTTGGTATAGATTTAGGGGTCATGATAATAGTTCATATACATACATAGTGACATAGTTTATAGTTGAATTTCAAATGGTTTTGATTCCCTTTAACATTTATAAAACCTATGGTCATGATGGAGACATGAACATTGTTAATTATTTTGAAATCATGCATATTTTATTTAACATCAATCAAACTTGAGTGAACTTGAGTGAAACTATACAATTTGATCTATAATCCATTTTTAGTGGTTGATTATGTTTTATTTGAGCAAACCCATCATGTGGTTTTATCTTTTACCTACATATTTATTTGGGTTAGTAAATTTCATACTTTTATCCATATTGATTAGGTTTGGGACATGTTATCTTCCAAATGTAATAGCCTACATAGTTACACTATATTTTGGTGGAATTACCCCAACTCTCCATGTGATTCAAAAAGGAGTCACAAACTTTTCTAATGATTCAACAAAGAGGCAAAATCTCCAAAAATTTGAAATGGAAACTCATTTTTCACCAACACACAAGTGCATTCCTTTATTACTCTTACTTTTTTTAATTCAATTTAAGATTAAAATAGTCAATCTATGGACATTGGATACACATGATTGCATATTTTACTATTAAGTGACCTGCACAATTTGAGAATCATACTAGAGGCAAAGTGTGTTGTACACACTCAGGTATATCTTATCCTTTTTAGAAATTAAATTTCTATATTAAGTGGGATATTTTATAAACACTAAAATCTATTATTTACTACTTGAAAATTACAAGGTTGATAGACATCTACCATGCATGACTCAAGCACACAAATATGGTCCCAATCCATCACTAACTCACACTTACATGCTATATTATGAGTTTAACCATTATGTTATATTGTTACAGACTTATATGAACCTCATTGTTTATTCTAGACCTACTTAATATCTTACACAAACATTATGATACCTCTAGTTTAGTCCCCTTAGACATAGGTACTTCTTCCATATTTGGTCAGTATCATCATCAATATTGACATGATCTACTTGGTAGTGATCCACTATTAACAAAAATTATTTTTTAAAATATAAAGTTTTCTTAGGGTTGGCCCATCATGTCAGTGATATTTTGTCAATGGCATGATAAATTACCAAATTGAACTTATATGTAAATAAATCAAGGTCTCATTTAAAATGAACTTGAAACTTTTTTGGTACACATCTATAAACTATTTCATATTGATAAAACCTTCCTTATTCTTCACAAATTTTAAATAAATCATAGGATAAGTCACAAGCTAAGTGTGAAGCATTGAAAACACAAGTTAATGTAAGTATTTTCAAGTATTAAAGTAAAATAATTAGTTGCATACATATAGTGAATGAGCACATCTCCATAATCACACTAGGTGGGAGAATTGTATGTGGTTTGATTTCCCTCCTCAGAGTATTAGATACATAATTAGTGAGTAATCATAAAATGAGGGTGATTATATTTATCTCATCCCATTACACTTTCTTAATTTTTGTAGGTTTTTATCCCTCATAATGACACCTAGGGTTTTAAGGTGAAGGAGGTTAATTTTTGGATTTGTGTGCATAATCATGGTTCAACATTGCACATTAATAGCCTTCAAAGATAGGCTAATGTGACCATATAGTCATAGTACCTCATTTCCAAATAGTTTAATATCAACCAAGATAAGTCAATATCAATAGGTGATATTGACCCCAATTCAATGAAACTGACCCTATGAAAACAAAAACATAGTTCTTGAACGAGATGAAATGCCTACTCTAGTATTATTTCCACTACCAAAATATAGTCATATTTAAATAGTAAACTATAAAATGTAATTACTCATTCCTTTTTTAACATACTATATTTGGTATATGCCACTTGTCAAATCATTACAATATTATTAATTATTTTACATTTAGATGTATACTTAATTGTCATATATTAATATACAAATTAGGAATTGTAAAAAAAAATAGGGTGAAATATTAACCTTATAAATTTAGTAACTTGTTATTTTTAGTAAACTAATAATTTTAGTAACCTATTATTTTTAGTAACCCACTTTTTAAGTAAATTTTTTTATACCACATCATTCCCCTCTAGTTAAAAATTATAAACCACATAGCAGATATCTTGTATTAAATGCCTTCTTTTTTTTCCTCCATTTATCTAACCATGCCTCTTCTTCTATAAGTCCATTTATACTTATAAGGATAATTTCTATTTTTATTTCATCTCTACGCTGCTTCACTAAATCATATAGGTTGAAAAAAATGTTTTGCTCATTCACTTCCAAGATTGTAATAGTAATCTCTAAAATGCTTTATTATTCTTCCTCTTACATATCTTAATATTCACCTTCATCTTATTTTTCATACTTCAAGGGTGAAAATTTTGAAAAAAATATCAAATTAACTTCATCTTCAATATTATCTTCATGCATATATCCATTTACATGCATATCTTCCACTTTCTCATCAACCTTTAATGCAATATCTTCTTCAAGCACTTCTAATTTATTATTTTTCATCTTCACCTTATTCATTATTCTCTTCACGTTCATCCTCATGCTCTATGAGATCAATTTTTTTAACATGGTGAACATCTTCGAGTAAACCATCTCCATGCATGAAATCCATTATCAATGAACTTATTTCTGATGTATTAATAATATGAAAATGCATCTCCCAAAATAGTTTTTTTATTCACTTATAAGGTTTTATTTCTCCAAGAAACCTTTTTCCTATTAATTCCAAAAACAAATGGTGTGATCTACGCCATATTTCTCTTATCTTTATCTTAAAAAATATATATTCTTACAACAAAATTCCTCAAGTATTTGATGGCCTCCATATTATTTTTATTTCATTATATATTTATCCATCTCTCTTTCCTCATCAATTTCATTTCCTTTTATCCTTGATCTTTATCCTACAATAATTCATGTAAGGAATTCCACTCTCCTTTACAAAATTTGAACATTATTGTTCATCAAATCATAATATCCTCTTCTTTTCAAAAGATAATTTTAATAATTCATAATTAATTATTATTTTAAAAAAGTTCATAAAGTTTTTTTTTATAAATCAAAACTCATAGATAGAGTTTTCATGCACAACTAAAATAAATTTAAAATAAAATCTAATCCTAGAATTAATTGAACTTGTTGTTTTTAGAGGTTGTCTACACTTTATATTTTAGTAGTTTTTGAAAATTACTATTTTAGTATTTACAAACTTTCTATTTTTTGGCACCTTTGAAAACCTACTATTTTTATAAACTATCTATTCTTAGTAAAGTTATATTTTTAGTAACTTACTATTTTTAGGAACCGAATTTTTTAATAACATGATTTTTACCACATCAAAATTGGGGGCAATTAACCCCCAAATCACATCCTACATAATTATAATTGGGTTCTTAGGGTTTAATTTCCCCTAAATCCCATCACTGATTGCATTGATTGGCTAATTCCCTAAATCTATGATCAAATTAGAGCCCAAGTGATTCCCAAATCACATTATATATAATAAAAATTAAATTTAAGTGTCTCTAGTTAGCCAAAATTACATCACATAATTAGTTAGCTAATTATTTAGCTTAATTAGTGATGTAATTGGGGCAAAGTGAACCCTAAATCAAATCTTATACTAATAATTAGGTGAGAAAGGAGCTCAATTTGACCCAAATGACATTAGAATGAAATGAGCTCTAAAGCACATCTTGTAGTTGTGAGTATGTTCATGTGGATCTAATTAGCTTAAATTACATCCCTAATTGAACTAATCCACTAATTAGTTTAATTAATGATGTTTTTTTAGAAAATTGAACCCCAAATAACATAGATTATAGTTGTAATAAGGTTAAAGAGGCTCAAATTGGCCTAATTTGCCTCTATTATTGAACTAAATTAACTATTTGGTTCAATAAATAAATACATTAGGGCTAATTGAGACTCATATCATATCTTATATAGTCATAATTATGTTTGAGGGTTGTAGATTGGCCCAAATTACACCATGAATTGAACCAATAGACTAATTGGTTTAATAAGTGACATAGTTGGGGCCAATTGGCCCCTGAATCACATCATATAGTCATAATTAAGTGAATAAAGGGATCAATTAGGCCCAAATCATACAAATTTTATTAATTTTTTTGAATAATTCACTCTATCTATGATGACATTAAGGGAAATTGACTCCCAAAACACATAATATAATCAAAATTACATGCATGAGGATTTAATCAGACCAAATTTCATACTTGATTGAAACAATCTACTAATTGGTTCAATCTATGATGTAATTGGGGTTGATTAATCCTCAAATCACATATATTCTAATGTTAATAAGGTTGAATGGGCTTAAATTAGCCAAAGTTAGATTATAATTTCAATAAGATTAAAGGGGCTCAAATTGGCCTAAGTTTCCTTTGTGATTGAACCAATTCAACTATTATTTCGACTAATGAAAACTTTAGGGCCAATTAAGCCCCATATCACATCTTATAAATTCACAATTACCTTCAAGAGTATCCAATTGACTTGAATTACACCCTTGATTAAACTAATCAACTAATTGGTTCAATCAATTTTGAAATTAGGGCCAATTGAGTAACAAATTAAATCAAGTTTATTGTATTGATTAATTAATTCATTAAATTTTTGATGAAATTAGGGGAAATTGATCCCAAAATCATATCCTATAGTTTAAATTACATTATTAGGGATCTAATCAGCTTAAATGTCATCCTTGATTGATCTAATCCACTAATTAGTTCAATAAATGATGCAATTAGGGCTAATTGAGCCCTGAATCATGTAAATTATAGTCGTAATAAGGTTGAAAGGTCTCAAATCAGCCAAATTCACCTATATGATTGAACCGAATCGACTAGTTATTTCAATCAAGGAAAAAATTAGGACTAGTTTAACCCCATATCACATCCCATAAATTCATAAGTAGGTTTAATTTTATAATAATTAGAATTAATATGTCATTTAGCCCTAATTAAGATAATTGAATAGAATATAACATAATGTTGTAGATCAACATGTATATATGCTAAAACTTAGAGATATGAAGGAAATAAAAAGCAAATTTAATCTCCTCCTCTAAATCAAAACATAACCTTAGATTTATAAGACAAAGGAGAAAAATTTTACCTTCACTTACCAAAGGAAGACCTCTTTCATTATATAGATTTTCTGATGTGATTAATGGATTATGGTTTCTCAAGATTGATGTAAGATTTTAGTAGCATGTACCTATGTTTTCTCTCATAGTTTTTATGATACATCATTTAATATAATGGATCCTAAATGAAGGAATGAAGGATGGATTTATAGACTTTAAGATGAGAAAGAGGGCGGTCAAGACCACTTGATCAGATTGGAAACATAATTTTTGGATGAGATTTGATAAGTTAGTTAACTAAGTTATTTCCATTTAGGGACATAGTTAATTGATTGATTAATATTGGCTTGGATAATTTTATGTTTGGTGATATAGTTAACTATTTGATTAAGATTGGCTTGGATGAGTTTTAATTTTAAAATAATTAGTTGATTAAGTCATGAAATGCGATCACATGGAGTGTAAGATGGGTGATGATAACTTGCATTTATTTATTTATTTTAATTATTGATGTATGCATATATTTAATAAAGGGATAGTTAATTAATAATGATTAATTAATTAATCATGTGGTGATGTTAGTGGGGTAAAATGGGGTTGTGCTATAATAAATTAATTATGAGGTGATTGTGGGGTCTTATGATGCTATGGTGAATTAATTAAAATTAACAATGGATTAGATGAGGGTAAATTATTAACAAAATTAGGATGCTAAAATTAGGGTGACTACATTTTCCCCTATTTGAAATGGTGTTATGACTAAAAAAAGTAACACATTTTCAAAGAATGTAGAATAAGAAAGATGGGTGTACAAGGATGCCCCTAGTGGCATGATGATTAGGGAGATTCTTATTCAAGAGGGAATGTAGGGATAAAGCCCCAATTGATATCTCAAAATGAGAAGAGAGGTTGAAATGGAAGAATTAATGATAAAATAGAGGGGTAGGGGTGAATAAATATAAGGTGGTGGAAAATGAATAAACACACTAAGATAATATGAATGAATTTTAATTATGTATAACTATTTAGAATGAATGTTAGTTATGGATGTTGATGAATGTGATGATGAATGCTATTAATCTTACATGACTTCCAATTGTTTAAACAACCTGGTGTTTACAATAGCATATGACAAGATGCATCATGATATGGATAACCATGATAAAATTTTTGTAATATGAAATAGGACTGAGACAAACACATTAAATAATAAATAAACAAAACAATTAATGAGAACACACAAACTATATAGATTATGTTTTATCCTTTATCAAGTTAAGAACCAAATATTATGTGATGATAATGATAGCTTTGTTTTCACCCAACAAATGATGTATGTGAGGGGGTTGGATTGAGAATTATATATCTAAATAAATTTTAAATCATTTGTTTAAAATTTGAACAAGGATTTTGACAAGACTAAGGAGAAAACAAATGATTTTTTTTTTCTATTTTTAATATATTTTTCTCTATTTTTTACCATTTTGACTAAGATAAAAACAAATGGAAAACTAGTTATATCATCAATAATGGTGGTAGGAGTGGATGGAAGGATTTTAGGATGGGATCTCTAAGGACCATGTCACATGATAACCATGTGCCCAAACATTCACGTGTCATTCTAACAATGTGTTTTAATGTGATCTAAGGAAGATCCAATATACCAATATTTTTAGAAAACATCTCTAAAGACCTTTTCCATGTCCTTTTCAAGGTCAAATTTGGAAGGATGGGTATGTGTTTTATGTCTATAAAAATGTTTTTGAGATGTTTCCAAGGTTGGATGGAGTGGACTTATGCCTAAGTGTAGGGTTCTTATAGACAATAGATTTACACATGATCATAAAAGTTTATTTTCATTGTAGTACTTACCCAAGGTACCATAAGAATGGTTTATTTATTTTGCAGATTTTTTCTCTCTTTTTTTTTTTTTTTGAATTTTTATTTATTTATTTATTTTTTCTTATTTGTTTAGAACATCATGATATTCAAATATGAATCCATTTGAGATGTATGATGTTCATGGGTTTATGAAATGCCTTTCTATCTTGTGTGGCCAAATTTTATGATCCTAACCCAAATTTAGTGATGATGACATAAGGAACTAGTCAATTAGGCTCAAACTCACCTTTACTTTCATGGTCCTTATTTGTGTTTATTTGATTCTCTTTAAGGATGAGGTCACTAATTTCAAATTATCTAGCCTTGATTTTATTGTTTTAGCTTATTTATATATTTTTTTAACATGCCTTCAAATGGTCTAGTGTGTTATCTATTTTTGATCAAGAAGTTCTAACCCATGAAGAGGTGTAACTATATATTACTCATCATCAATCATATATTATAAGGAGATGCACAAAGAGGGTAACTTGATCTTAATGGATAATATATATTCATCTCCAAAAAATGGAATAAGGTGTTACCCTTGTGGGTGTGCAAATTATATTATGATAAGCCCATAAGGTAGGATAAATTTTAAGATTTAAATCTTGACTTACATCATTGATAATATTTTTGAGGTTTTTTTTTAATGTTTTTTTGGAATCCTCAACTTGGATATTACCTTGGGGGTAATAGGGTGTGGACCATTTTTTTTATGTGGAATTGGTGATAGAGGGATTTCAATTATTTATTCTTGAAGGATATATTTTTGTTAGAAATGTTGGATGAATGGATACCATAATGAAAAATAAGGTGATTAACAATGAACTTGGAGATTTATTTATCAATTATATATGTGAGGGGAGTGGCTTATACCCATTTTGTAAAGTATGCAATGCTTGTGATGATGTGTTTGTGGCCATAATAAGAAGAGGGATTTATCTTACCAATGAGATCAAACCCCCAATTAGAAAAGGGTCATGGATCTATGATCAACTACAATTATTAAGAAGGTGCATCGATAAGATCTCCATGATTCTAATAAGAAATACATTTTCTGACATATTAAAAAACATCTTTTTCCCTTGGTAGGCCATTAATATCCTATTTTGATCAACTTCTTTGCTAGGATAATGTGGATAATGCATGATCCATAGATTCCATCATGACCTTAATTTATCACTAGGTTGGATTCTTCTAAATTTAAACATCTTAACTAGGTACCATCATAAACACTACAATTGAAGGTGTTGGCAAGGAGGGTAAATTAGGATGCTTTTTGTTTGAATGATTTTCACTAATTGTTTGAAAGATTATGAGAAATTATTTGGTCATGGAGGTAATTTTAAATGTCATGATACCAAGGGGAATCGGTACCAACAATCTCACACACCATTTTATATTCTGACCAAGCAAAGATTTTTGAAAATTATTTTATGAGGGTGATGAAATTTTCTTGCTCTTCAAGACTAAGAGTAGTTTATAGATTGATGATCTTAAGATTATATTTTGGGTTGATGTTGAAATTAATAGTATTATCAACAAGTGATTTATAAGCATCAAATAACTATACAAGCATAAGGGGGAGATTGAGTTCTTTAGGCATGTCAACAAAGGTGTCTCAAAATTGTTTTAACAAGGGGGAAAAAGTTTTGTGTTCCTAAAAAATAGAGTAGTTGCTAGTTTAATGATATTAAGACTCTCTTCCATGTGAATATTATATGTTATCATAGAGGAAATATTTAGTTACTCATCTATTAGTGCATTAGAAAGGTTTTCACCAATAGACTCATCTTTATTTTCTTGATTTCAATTTTTGGTTTAAAAGTAACTCAAAAAGTTTTTCGATAGAGGATTTCAATTTGTATGATTTTATTTATTTATTTTCACTAAGTAAATCTTCCTACTCCCAAACATACACTAATGTGTCTAGGTTGATTTCAAAGCCTTTTTTATCCCCTAGAGGGATTCCATCTCAAATTCCCATGAAATTTTCAATAACTTCATAATTTTGAAATTAGTAAATTGGTACATTATCTTGTTGGTATTAATTGATAAGTTCATGGTATTGGAGGTCATGGTTAATGGTGAGGACAATAATGTTTTCAAAATTATTAGTGGTATAAATATCTTCGTAGATGTTATGGGAAGAACCTATTTTTATGTCAAATGAAGCTTCCTCAAATATCTTGTAAGTGTTATTAACATCCTCATATTGATCGATAGGTGGTTTATATCCAATGTTATGACATTATTAATTTGCATGAACCTATATAGGTTCTTAGATTCCCCATTCATGAGGGCTTGGTCCTTTTCATTTATAGTTCATGATCTAGCACATTTTATTTTCTAGAAGATACTATTTAATTTTAAAAAAGAGGCTAATCCATCATCATATAACCATGAGTCATTAGATCTTTCAATATTTTCATCTACAAGAAGGCCTAATTTTACAAAATAGGATGGTCCAAACTAGTAGGATACTTTTTATTTCTTCTTATTCATGCTAGTACTTTCATAACTTATAGGACAGATGGAATGTTTACTCTAATGGAAAAAATATTGGATTTCATACTCTCTATAGCCTTTATCAAGGATCTTGAAATGATATTTAGAAGGTGGGCTTTTGGATGTACATTAGAGGTCATCTAGATGTATATAATATGAAGGTTATGTCAGCTCTAGTGACACTTTGGAAGCATTTTTTGGTGATGGAAAAGTAATTAGTTTTACGATATCAACCCTCTAACATTTTGTAATATTGGAAAGGTTTGGGATTAAAAGGGATAATAACTTCTATTACTGAAGCAAAAATTTAATGCATTGACATAAGGTGAATGGGATGGATTGCATTGCATAAATCCATGATCAACCGAGAAGGATGTTATAGGGGAGGTCTAGATTAAACATGGAGTTAGGTTTGTTACGTGATAAGGCCAACCACAATATGAAGATGTATGGTACTTGTTGATTCCATTTTAGCATTTTCATATGCATTAATAATGATGGTGTTTAGGTCTAATGTTTTTGTGGAAGAACAAAGATGTTTAATCAAGATTAACATAAAAATATTTAGGCATAATCCATTGTCTACAAGTACCCTTTTCATTTTATGTTTTGTATTGAAAATCTTGATGTACAAAGGGAGATTATGGGATTGGTGAACTGGAGGCATATCATTTTGGTCAAATATAATTTGGTCACTCAAAGATAGGTGTCTAACCAATACTTATAATTAGTATGGGTTAATGTCATTATAGAATCTTGACTCTTGAAGGAATTTTTAAAAGATGTCCTTATGAAAAAATCAATGTTTTGATAAGGTCTAGAATAGAGATATGGGTAGGAGTTTTCTATAGATGTTTAATAAGGTTGTATTTTCCTTTAGGGGTATGTAAGGGAGGCCATTGGACAATGATTTTGGTGTGCTTATTTATTATATTAAAATATAAGGATTTGACTTTGATAGTTGTGACATGATTATCGATATGTTCAATATGACCCATAACTGAATCATAGGAATGCGATGATTTTTTTTATGGTTTACATTATTGGTTTGGTTCTTTTTACCTTGACTTGGTTTTAAATGACATTGATCATATTTTGGAAACAGGTTTGGTATATCCTCAATTGTTTATTCTTAGACATCAATGCACTTCCTTCTTGTTCAATATCTCTATTATCAATCAAACCCTTGACATAATTATTTAGTTTCATGCATCAGTTGGTGGAATGTCCTTTGATTTTATGAAACTCATAGTATTCATTCTCTTTGTAACATTTGTATTTTGGTTTAATTTCATCAAAGGGATTTATTTTCTAGAAAATAATCATGTTTGTAGCAACCAATTTATGAAATACAACTTCCAATGATTCCCCTACAAGAGTATAATGTCTTCTTTTAATTTTATACCAGCTTGCCCCTAGGAATGGTAATGTTATAAGTGATTTGGATGACCTAGATGTGTTTTGAATTAGTCACTCTATCACCAACAACATTCTTTTTTTTATAAAGAACTTTGTTTTTTATGATTTTTTTTTGATAATACATATGAAAAAAATTCACTAATCCTTTAGCTATAAGGGATTTTTGAATCTAAAATATTCTTAGATGGTCTCATAAAATTTAGTAGAACAATGGACTTATATATGATAAGACATTTACTAATTGTGATTGATGATGAAGATACTAAAAAATGACACAAATACATCATTGTGAGATCATGCCTAATATTATAGGAGAAGTGTTTTACAAGTATTTTAGATATATCTATAAATGTTTTGATAGATCCCTTAGGCATATGTAAAAACAATTCCAAATATTGGCCTATGAGGCAATAATTTGATCAAGTAGGTGTCACTATATGCAACTTCTTGGAATGACATGAATAATTATTTGACATGTTTTCTAGGATCATCCTTTCCCTTGAAATTTTCAAACTTTGGTGGTTTGAAGTAAGGATGAAAGGGTATTTTTAGAATTTATATATCAAAAGGATTGGGGAAAACTTTGCAAATTTTTATTTTTTATTCTAATTATGTCTTATGTCTTTTACTCTTTAGAGAGGATCCTTCATAGCTTTACATTCTTTGGAAAATGGTATACCCTTGAGTGGAAATGATTGGGGTAGGATAAAGTTCTATTGTTGAGGCTCAAAGACCTGATTGGTATTTGACTATTGATGTTTGGATTGTTGATGGTTTTATTGAAGTTTTTGATATTGAATGTCTTACATGGGAAGCTAAGTTTGCCAACTATGTTATTAGGTGTTAAAGTTGGTCAAACATAACTTGGTTTTCTTCTTGGGGATCATATTGTGTTATAACTTTTTTTATTTTTCCAAGGTTTCCATGGGAGACATTTGGATTAGGGTTTTCACTAGTTAATTCTAGATTTGGTCTATTTTGGCCAATGGGATTTCTATAAGTGGTATGTTCTTGGTTAGGAAGGGTTTGGTATCTCCTATTTATTATGTGACTCAAGTTTTTATGATTGTAATATAGGGTAAGTTTAGCTCTTCTCTATGAGTTTCATAATGATATAATCCTTGTTTTAAAATGGTATTGACGTACTTGGGCATCACTTGTTTTATTTTAAATAATTAAATTCATTCATCATCATACTTTGTCTCATTTTCAAGGATATCATTATTATAATTATGAAGTGGGTTTTTAGTTTCATCTTGATTAAGAGGTTCATCAAAATAGAATGGATTTTTATTAAAAGGGTTTTGTATATTAAGGTGTTGATTCAAATGAGCTTAATATCTAATTCTAGGTGCCATTGATTTTGTTTAAGTTTGTTTTAGATTATTTTTATTTTTGACTAGATTCACATAAGGGGTGGCAAAAAGTACACATGAAATAACAATGTATGATAGTCAAGTGGGAGTACAATCATATAGTGGCCAAAAAAAATACCTCAAGTTTAAGAGTGAGTGATCTTGAGGAATGTTTTATTGCTGGCACCACTACATGATTAAAACTAGATGGATCATAAAATAAAATTGTACAAGATCACTAGGGGAGTCCTTAATATACCTTTTAGTTCATGAGGCAAAAATACATGATGCAAAGATGTTATCTAGGGCCTAAGTATCGGTGTTTAACCAACTCACTTTATAAAAACTAGGTAAGACTAAGTTTTTTATTAGACAATAACAATAGCCCCTCCTTGGAATGTTTATAGTGTGCCTATTATCATCAAAAATAGAATTTAAAAAAAAATAAATTTATGTAGTTGTAAGTCATGTTTCATCATAAAAATTATATATTATGTTTGTTATGAGTATAATTGATTACATAGAGTTTATTGATCAACTTATTTAAGTTATTATGTTTCATTTCTATCTAAGTCATTTTGGTTGAGCTAGTATTCTTTTTCTAAAAATTAAAAACGAATCCTCCGTAGCACATATCTATGAGAAACAATACCACAAAATATTTTGAAGACATTTTAAATATCATTAAAAATAATTAATGGTTAATGAAATATTCTCTAAATGTAAGTGATTTTCAAGGCCTAAGTCCTAAATGGTCTGTTGAAATTTCAATTGTTTTTAATAGAACCTAACTAGGATTTTGAAGTCATATAGGTCTACAAAAAATTTCAATCTTTTATACCTATCCATGGATTTAAAGCATGAGAATGAATTTTTATTGTTTTCAAATATATTTTCATGCAATCCTATTCAACCTCTAAAGCCTAAGTATGTCTTAGCATGTTCCAAGTGATAAGCTTCCAGTCCAATCCCTAGAGAGTTATTTTACCATTTTCATGGAGTTTCTATTATGTTAGAATGACTCCAACTGAACAAATAATTTCTCAAACACTTTAACAAAAACTTAACATCTCTTTTAAGCCGTCATTCCAAATATTTATTCTATAGATTTTCAATGAGTTCTAATCGGTAAAAAATATTTGAATAGTTCTCAATCAATTCAAAACTATTCATGCAAGTTATAACCAACATTCATAATTATCAAGGATTTCTTTCATGTTCTACATGGACTATGAAGGCTTAACCAACCTATCTCCATTCCTCAATGAGTTATACACAACCTTCAAAACTCTTACGAGTCTTCATTACTTCCCAGTGGAATTTCCAGGTGGTAAAATGATTCTATCCTATTAATTAAGGCCTGTACAAGTCTAACTAATGAATTATTTCCTCCAACAACTCTTTTAAACCATTGAATGCATTAATAGGTTTATGTATGATTAAGAAGAGTTTAGTAATGATATATGAAAATCTAAGCCTAATTATTCTCTTGTACTTTTAAAACCAAATCTCTTTCATAATATTGAGTGAATATAAAATATAGTCTTTTTCTATGATTTTCTTAAAATAAACTAAGGTTATTGTAAATCCAAAGAGGTCAATGACAATGGAGGT
>JARHVA010005579.1:2500-32500 GCA_037957365.1 Torreya grandis | reverse complement strand
TCTTTACTCCTTGGCCATATAGTATTTTACTTTATTTATTGCATATGCTTAAATAATTAAATTTCCATTATTTTTCATACATTACTAAATTCTATATATTGTCATATTGCATTCAAATAGTTATATTTTCTTAGTGTGTTTATTTATTGATCCCATTTAGCATAAAACATTATGGTGAACCCTGTATTGATCAAACCTTGCCAAAAACTATATTTCTACTAGGGTTTCAACCTCTTTTTCATTTTTTTTGAATTTTGACCTAGGTTTTCAGTTTTTATTTCTGAGTTCCCATCCATCTTGGTGAAAAATTAGATTTTAGTTACCTTTTTCCTAAGGGTTTCACCTTAAATTTCATGTCCATACACTTGTGATTGATTTTCCTTATATCACTCATTTATTCACTTCATAACATATCCATTTTAAAATTACTCATATTTTTTTCATAACCCTATTAATATAAACAAAAACCTCTTTTTATTTTCCAAAATTTTATACATATATTCAAATTTTGTATTAAATTATTTATAGTAAATATAGACCTACAAGCCATACATTATATTTTATTTTCCCTATTTTTTGGGTTTTTACTATTTCCTATTTTTCCTAACAAACCTATTTCATATTCCCAAAATTATCATCCATCATCCAATCACTTTATATTTCTTTATTCTTCATTTCACACATTGTGTTCAACCCGACCTTGGTATCCAAACCCTAGTTGACCTAGGGTTTCTTAATTTCCTATTTTTGAGCATTGTGATTTCTATTTTTACATTATTTAAAATTTAAAAATCAAATTTTATTTTTCATAAAAATAATGCTAAATATGGATTCATATGTTGAGTATTTCCTTTTCTTATATTTAGTGGTGGTTATTTCTTGTTTTCTTTTTTATATTGTAAAAAAGTTCAAAACCATAAAACTAGAGAATGATCCATATAAATATAAAAATCAAAATTATCTTTACAAATCTTTTTGAAACAATATGAATCATATTCCTCATAACCCTAAGGATGCTGGTATCTACCATACATATAAATAGGTCCATGGTATCACTCCTTCAAGAGGTAAGGTACATGGTGTCTATTTGTGTATTCAATATGAGACACCTAGGGTTTGTGCTTGTGAATCTTGGAAATATAAACTCATCCTTATTATTATGTTAATATAATACTTTAAAAATAATTTTATTTCCAAGATCACATTATTGGAAAATAAGATTATATACCTACATAACCCAAAACATGTTAGTGTTAATTATGTGTTTATATCTTCCTCTAGTAATGTTATACCAAATGAGGTTTCATATCCAAATGAAAATATATAATAGATTACATATAAAATAAGTGATTAAAATATTACAAGGTATACTGAAATTTCAAGTTAAATTATTAGATAAATTCTTCGACACAAACAAATCAAGCTACCACCTCCACATCCTGTAAGGAAATCCAAATACTATTATGTATATCTTAGAATACAAGGGCATCATATAGATTATTGGGTCATTTTAAGCATAAAATAAATATTAAAATTTAGATTGGTGATCATATAATATATACATCACTAAATAAACCCACTCACATTATGAGTACCTCTCCTAAAACACAAGTGCAAAAACAACAAATATGGATGCCAAAGTATAATTTAGTGAAAAAATAGTTGCAAGTAAACAAATTGTAACAGTAATCATATATAAATATACATATCAATCATGATAGTCATATTTCAAAATAATATGGTGATGGACAAAAACAACTAGAACACTTTGGTTACCATGGCTAAGGATTGGGAAAATATGCTCAAGGAATCACTCATCCTATCTCCACATTTGATAATAAAGATCATCAAGGATTAGGATATATTAGAAATACTAATGTCAATCACTCAAAGATATATTTTTTTAATGCAAAATAGTAAGAACCTAGAAATGATAACAAGTCTAATAATAAACAAATAAGAGAAACGACAATGTTATAAAAGGAGAGATGGGCACATCAAATATTTAAAGAATGATTTCTAAAAAAATAGGTCAAAAAATAAGATACAATTGACAAATCTAAAGTTCCAAATGTGTTTATAAATTTGTAAACTATAAGGCCTTACTAATATCGAAAACCTTCTACTCTCACTACAAATATAGATGGTAAATAATCCTAAGTTGAAAAGTTCAACAAACTATGTTCTAATCTACTTAATAACTTACCACATAATATATTCATCCCTACATAACCTAGTAATGTATGAAATAAAAAATTCATCATGTCTATAAATCAATCCTAGATTAGAGAAGATATATCATACCTACACTTCTGATTGGGGATACACTTGTTAAGTGGGAGCATGACCAATATGGAGATTTGCTAGACCTGATTAGGGGATCACTTGTCACAACATATCATGTTAGGAAGGGTTATATAGCCTATAGTATAACACAATCATACAACAACCCTAATTTATTCCTAAGGTTTAAAACATTCACTCTATTCTATTAATGAGAAAGCAAAGCTAATCTAGAGCACAGCAAAGCTTGTGGCACAAAGTGGGGGTTAGAAATAATAAAACAAACATGTATAGGGAACTTAAATTAAAGTAAGTATGAGTAACAACCTAATACATAAAATATGAAATATATTATTATTCAATCCAATACTTATGTTACTTCTATCTACTAAAAGAGAGGAGAATAAAATTAGAGTATGCTTACTTGAATGTGAACCCATCGAGATTCAATCTCTCCCTTGGCCAAAGGGGATTCACAAGAGGTTGTTATGGTTTGTAAGAATTACTAAGAAAGGTCAAATCATCCAAGACTTATCCAAAATACTATATTCTCCAAATAAAAAACCTAAGTTAAGTTTCCTCAAGTAGAATGGTGGAAGAGCAGATTGTGAATAAGCAAAAGTGGATAATAACTCTTGATTGTACATATCAATAATGACAAAATTGATCTTATGTATATAGGTAGATCTTATCCTAAATCCTTTCAGAAACATCAATTGTATAATGTTGACCCAGTTTACCCAATGTGTTTTCAAGGATAATTCACTAGGTTTGAGCTAGGTCAACCAAAGGGATAACAAGCTAAGAAAGTAAATAATACCCCTAAACTATAATGGGTTGACCTAGTTGACCCATTACAATTGACTACCCAAAAGTAGTTTAAGATAATAAAAGGAGGAATGGAAAGAGGAAAATAATGGAGGAATACTCAAGGGAGGAGAATTAGCTTAGGGAATGGTTTTAAGAGCTAGTTGGATTGGTAATAATGTGGAAATAAGGGAAAACAATCCTACAAAGCACCAAAGGTTTTCCCACCCTTTTCCTAGTGCACCCTTTAATGCATACACTTAGAGAGATTGAGTCTCGATGGGTTCCTTCAAGATGTAAAGCATCAATATTTGGTAAAAAGTTGAAAATATTATGTGTATACATATTCCCTAATCTAATCTCATCACATGTCACTAAGGTGTAATAGGGGATGGTGCTTCGAGACATAACATAGTAACACACAACATTGATGCTAACAAAAAGTTTTAGTACTTTAAGTCATAAAATAACTAAAATTAAATGAAAAAAAGGGAAACCAATCTAAAAAGTAAATAACTAAAAGGTAAATGAAATGTGTAACTTAACTTACCTTTATCATTAGATGGTTATCTTCTATGTTGTTAGTTTTGATTGTGCAAGGCATAAAGACCAATTTTGACAAACCCAAGAATGCAAAACTAAAGAGCAAAAGAAAACAAACATAAGAAAAGCCAAGATAAATAGTGCTACAAGGATGAGACATACTTGGGAAATTTGTTAAACTCGGGTGACAAATGTTATGTTAGACAAAATAACTAAGTCAAACAATAAGATTAAATCATGTAAACAAAAATCCAAGGCTAATAAAGATAAAAAACTCAAACAATCTATCCTTAAGTAAGAAATGTAAACTCAACAAGTCAAACCGAGGATACTTATCAAATAGGATGGTAAATCAAACAAATCATTGGTAAAAAAAGAAATAAAAAATAGTAAAATAACATTGATGAGTGAGTAGTAACAATCCACATCTCACTCAACAATGGAAAAAGGATGCAAAAAATGAAAAACAACATGGTCAAGTGAGAAGTAATAAGACAACCACACTCAACAATGGAAAAGGGGTACAAACTTAGGTGTCTATAATAACATGATAGAAAAATCATTATAAATGGTAAAAGGAAAGTAAAATAAGTGTAGAAATGTAAATCATGGTATAAATAAAGAAGGATCCATAGTTGCTCAAATATGTTGTTTTTCTCTAAGGATAGATAAAATTGAAATAAAGTAGTGTTAGCATGCTTTTAAGAGGTGAATAAGAAGGAATTAAAGAAGAAGGGAAAATAGATTTGGAATCACAGTTTGTCTATCTAGGGGAGAAAATGAAATGGGTGGAGGGGAAAATGAAGGACAAAACCAAGGTAGAGGAACTCTTTATTGAAGTCAAAACACTCAAATTAGGTGTGTCAAAACAAGAGGACTTTCAAACTTAAGGACTATTAAAATCTTATATTATCCACACAAGTCTTTGATAAACAAATGGAGTATAAAGATTCTCCCATGAAGGCTAAATACATGAAAATTAAAATAGACCTACCTCCCCACGATGTGTTCTTCATTCTTCAAGACAACTTATAGAGCCATAAATATACTACAAATATTATGTACTTGCCTGAGTAAGTAGGTAGCACCATAGAGTTTTTTTGAACTCCCTTATTCCTATCTATTAGCCTACTATACCCTAAAGGACCTCAGCTCTATGTAAGGTCAACTATGGATTTTATGCTTTGATTAGAGATAAGAGATGTGCTTAAAATCATTTTTTTTGGTGTGATTTTGAATTTTGAGTTTTGTATGTTATGTTTTAGATATCATTGCATTTTGTTTCAAATGATTTGGATTTTAACTTTCTTGATAGATTTTTATATTCCTCCTCCATATGGATTTGAAAAACCAAACATGGGTGCTAAAGATGACTTTCATTTGAATACTTAGGACAAGGTTATAAGAGAGAGAAATTCAATGAGCATGGGGTATAAGAGTCTCATAAATCTAAGTGAAATAAAAGTGTTATCTTGATTTTGACCTTGTTTTATCTAATATGGAGATACAAGGAAGAATAAATCAAGAGGAGTGACATATGGAACAATTTAAATTACTTCAAATTTCAAAACTAATGTGACAAAGGTAAAAGAGGGATAAAATGACATAAAAATGTGATTCCTTATCATAAGAATGAGGTAAATGGAGCAAAACATACTAACATAGATTGTTGTGTAGATTTATTCTTGCCAAAGAAGCAAAAGCTAAAGCTGATAACAAGGATCAAGAACTTGAAAAGGTGGTAATTTTATGAGGGTTGAGTCCTATTCATAGTCTTACAAATAAACTCATAAAATAGAAACCCACAAGGGTGACGACAAGTAAGATAAAATAAAAGTGAGGTAAGCAAAGAAATAGTAGTATTTTGTGAGGGATGTTGGGTCCTATCTGCAGTCTTACAAAGCAACTCATAAAAGAAAAACCCAAAGGATGCCAAAACAACATTGGCAAGCAACAAAAATGAAAGATAAAAATAAAAGATGATGTTTTTATGAGGAATATCAGGTATTATCTATGGTTTTACAAAGAAATTCATTAAATAAAAACCCAAGGGGTGTGAAAAAAAAGAGAATTCAAGAAGATAAAGAATACTATGGTACATCAAGAAACCAAAAGACCAAAATGGAGGACTAAAGGTTTGTGATAAAGAGGGAACTAATATAGAGGGAGATATCCATGCTTAAGTAACTTATAAAAATTATTAGCTAGATACAGATATAAAATTTGATAAGAAGGAAATGTTTAAGCAAAGTACTTTTTAAGGAATTGAGCATTGGTGGTCTCTTTGAAAACATGACCTTCATTGGTTTGAAGATGGTAAGTTCTTGTACAAAGAATGTACTTAATTAAATATGAGCCCCACCATTTTTAGTTGTACTTAACTTATTTTTCCTAGGTGTAATCAAATTTAAGGACAAGATCACAAACACTAAAAGTGTAGACTTTAACAGGTTTGTTATGTTATCTAGTGATACGAGCCTTGTATTGGTGGTTATGTCATAAGGTAGAAAGATGAAGTTCATCAATAAGATCAAGGGCATAAATTCAAGCTTCAAAAAAAAATTCATCATGAATGATGCCATGAAGAGATATATGAAGACAGGGAAGATCAAATTCTAAAGGAAGAACCGACTCAGAACCATAGACTAGAGAAAATAGAGTTTCCCCAGTGGCAGTGTGTATGTTAGTCTGATAGGCCAAAACTATAGTGTAAAGATGAATATTCCAATCCTTGTGGGTTTCACAAATTGTCTCTTAGAAATTTTTTTTGAGAATTTTATTGTTGGCCTCAACTTGACTATTGCATTGTGGATGATAAGGCATGGAAAATTTGTGATTGATTTTGAATTTGTTGCAAAGTTGTTTAACATGTTTGGTTTTGAAGTTACCACCATTATTTAAAATTATAGCATGGGTAATGCAAAAGTGGCAAATAATTTGGTTAAGAATAAATTTAGAAATGGTAGGACTATTGACATTAATGAGGGGCATGGATTATACCCACTTAATAAAATATTTAGTAGTAATGATGATAAATACATGCCCATCTTGGGAGCGAGGAATTTTACTAATGAGATCAAATCCCCATATGGAAAATGGCCACAAAGACTTGATAGTTTGAATTTTGGTAGGAGGTGAATGGATAAGATCATCATGAAGCTAACAAGGAGTATACTTTTTATCATAGTCAATTTCATCCTTTTCAAGAGTAGGCTAAAAGTAACCCATAAGTAGGAATTTATGTGTTTTAGCATGTATATAATAATTACCACCATAATATCCCCCATGTACTTGTTCAAGAAGAGGAGGGACCTCATCTTGCATAATACAATGGATCAAGGTACCTTCAACATTGTGATAATAAAGGATGTTGTGTCAAAATACATTTAAAATATTGTTTACAAATACAAATATTTTCATGAAACTCTAAATTAGGAGGATAATTTTGGTGTTATAAGAATTGAGTGATGTCTTTATACCAAGGCCTTTGTCTAATGATAATAGCCTCAATATGATAAATAAGTGAATTCGATGGTTGATTTAAAGATGGATGTTTTATTATTTATATAAGAAAAGAAGGACCAAAAAGAAATTTATGTGGATGAAATAAAGAAGTTAAAGAGGCAAGAGAATCAACAATGGAATTTTGATCTCTAGAAATAGGTTCAATAGTGAAAGAAATAAAATCCTTAGCAAGAGTGGATGCAGTTTGATGATAGGTAACAAGGTTTTCACTTTTACATTAATAGTCACCATTAACTTGATGTGAAATAAGCTAAGATTCACTAAATAATGAAGCTATTGAATGTCTAAATCAAGAGTAGCTCTCATTGCTAAGATAAGAGATTCATACTCAGCCATATTATTGGTGACATCAAAGGTGAAAAAAAAGCTAAAGGAATGATTTTACTGAGAGGACTTGTGAGAATGAAACCTACCCTAGCTCCTTGAAGGAATTTAACACCATCAAATTGAAGGGTCCAAGTATCCTCATGCATGTCAACATTGATTTTGGGGAGCTCCTTGATAACTACCTTTGGTTTAGTAGTATTAGAGGGAGTAGAAGATTTATCAAGATTATTGGCTGTAAGATCAGTGGTAAATCTATGAGAGTAATATTTAAGAGAGATATCCTAATTAAGACCTTAAATGTAAATAATATCATTATCTAAAAGGTCATCTTGAAGGGAAGAAGTGGTTGGAATGGGAGCTATAATAAGGTGGTCAACTATGACTTGCCCTTTAACAATATTTTGAGTGATAATGTGAATATCAAATTACATAAGGATGGCCATCCATTCACCAATTATATCTCTAAGAAGAAAGGCTTTGGAGGAGAAATGATGAAGGGGGTTAGAATGAAAAATGACATAATTAGTTTGGTAAAGTATGTAGTGATTAAGTTTTTTAGGTGAAAAATAGATAGCGAGGCAATCACGTTGAGTTTGGTATAACATGTTTCACAGTAGATGAGGCCTCGACTAATGTAGTAGATAGCATACTCTCTTCCCATATCATCTTGTTGGGCAAGCATTGGCCCAACTAAAATAAGTGTGGAAGAAGTATATAAAATCAAAGGTTTATCATTGGAAGGAGGATGAAGTGTAGGTGGATGAAGCAAAGACTCTTTCATGTTATCATAGGATTTTTCACATGGATCCATCCATTCTAAAGTAGTAATTTTATTGAGAAGGGAATTTCCAGAGTGAATTTGATATACCATTTCAAGGATGAATCATCTAATTTCCCCAAGCTTTCCTAAATAAGTATGAATGTCAGGAATAGAACGAGGAATGGGCATGTTGATGATAGAACTAATTTTGGTAGGATCAATGTCAATGTTATAAAGAGAGACTAAGAACCCTAAAAATTTTCCATATGTGACTCTAAAGACACATTTTTAAGGATTAAGTCTAACTTTATATTAAAGTAGATGGTCAAAGATAATAACAAGACCAAAGAGATGATTCTTACGATGTTTGGATTTAGCAATGAGATCATCCACATAGGTTTCAATAATTTTGTGAATGAGATCATGAAAGATATGAGTCATTTCATGATCATAAGTGGCTCTATAATTTTTGAGATCTAAGGGAATTTTTACATAGCAATAGGTGCCCCATTCCATGGTGAAAATAGTCTGATGTTGGTCTTTAGGAGTGATATGAATCTAATTGTATCTTGAGAAACCATCCATAAGAGATAACATTTTGTAACCAGTCGTGGAATCAATGATGGCATCTATTAAAGGTAAAGGGAAGTTGTCCTTAGGATAATAAATATTAAAATTATGGAAATCAATACAAATTCAAATAACCATAGTGACTTTATTTCAAATAGGGAAAATGTTGGAAACCCATTTAGAATAATCCATTGTTTTAATAAATTTAGCATCGAGTAATTTGATGATTTCCTTATGACAAAGTTGAAACTTTAGGTGGAAATTTTCTTTATTTTTTATGCATAGGCTTGACATTATGATAAGTAAAGATATTATGCACCACTATGTTAGGGTCAATTCTAGGCATGTTCTTGTAGGACCAAGCGAAAGCTTAATGATATTTATCAAAAAATAAGCTATAATTATCATGTTCAGTAGGCGAAATCTCTCAAGAAAATATAATTTCTCAAAGACAAGATGGGGTACCATATTTGATGCAAGTTATTTCTTTAATAATCATGGCATTGCCATATTAAAAGTGGTATGGTGCATTAGGTAAGGAAAATTTTGGATTTATTTTAGGATCAATGCTAGCAACAAAGTTGTTGAAGCAAGGAGTTTTAGTTTCAAATTTTCCAATTTTATGATGTTGTTGATGAATTTGATGTTCTCGAGTATGAAGTAACTCAAGAATAGCTTCATCACTAGGCAAGGTAGGAAGAGGACCATAATATTTGACATCTAATTCAAGATCAAGAATTTTATTACCATGGTTATCATACTCAGAATGAATCTGATAGACATTAATTGTCTTGGCATCTAGTGTAATTTCAAGAGAAAAAGAAATAGATGGAATAGAAGAGATTGGTATATCAGTGGATTCAATGATGGGAGAAGGATTCGATGAAATGATTAGATCTAAAGGTGTAGGAGCTTCAAGAGATTCAGATGGCATAATTTGTTCTACCACCTAAGGAGTATCAATAAGAAGAGGATTGATAGGAGGTACATGACCCTCAAGATCTATAGTATGATCCATAGAAATGGTATGCATATCCCAATTAAAAGCATGGATATGGGGTAAAGTTTTTTGGTAATACTAGACATCCAAGTCTCTAGATTGAGCTTGGGCCATGATATAGTTGTCATAATATGTTGTAGAAATCATACAAGCTTGAGAATTAGGGGGAGTTTTAGAAGGTGAAATCCCAATATTATTGAATTTATGAGGAGACATGATGATAAGATCTCAAAATAATTTAGCCACTCTAAAATCATTGTAAGTGAAGGCTTCTTCTAGTAGAGAAGGCTCTTGAGCATTGCATAGAGTGGGAAAGTTAGTAATCTCATTAATAATAGGAATGGTATGGTTTCTTGGTAGGAAAGGAAGAAGCCATTATGAAATGTATGGAGTCAAATTGGTAGTATTAAAAGTATGTTTAAAATAATTAGGCTCATCATCATCAGAATCTACAAGAGTAACTTGTAGATCACGACTCATGTTGATGAACTTAAGTAAAGGAACATTGTTAATTTTAGGATTATAGGAATATGATACTAAGGTTTAGGATTAGGAATCTGAATTCTCCATGGATTTGGATCAGCTTCATGCTTGTATCATATTCCATTATATAATAATTTAATACATTGACTATAAAAAAAAGTAATGGTCCTCATTCGATGAGTCCATGGATGACCAAGAAGGATATTGTAAGATAAAGTAAGATTAAAGACCATAGGATTGGTTTTAATGGTCTTATTTCCTATGGTTAATGGAATCCAAATACAACCAAGTGGCTTTTGATTAGTCATATCATAACCATGGAAATTAAGACAAGTTTTCTTGAGATGATCCTTGTTATAACTAAGTTGTTGTGTAAGCCACAAAGATGTTACATTAATACCAAAGACTTCATAAACTAAGAATTTTTGGATAAGAGTGATATTAATGGATATTTTAATAAAGAGTGGAAGATAATTGACCCAAAAAAGAGTTTCATCATTAATCATGTCCTCTTCAATAAACTCAATAGAAGGTTTGGAAGGACACGAGGTTTAAATGGTATTGACATTAGTAGGTTGAGAATCAAAAGAAGGTGGTTCTTTATCTATGGAGGATGTATCTTCAATTTCTTGAAGTTTTTACATAATGAATTTATGATGATAGGATGAAGTGTGAACCAACTCCATAAGTGGAATCTTTCAAGGCATAAAGTTGACTTCTTCAAGAAAATTCCAATGAGATTTAGAATACCCAGCATGAGTTTTAGAAGGTAAAGTATTTTTGAAAGGTATATATGTGGTTGGAGGATCAAAAGGAGGAAGTTATTCCTCAAGTGCTTCCAAATCAATATTAGAGGTGGTAGTATATTTAAGAAGTTATACTTCTAAAGATGGATTTTTAGGCTTGGTAACAGGATCTTTGTGAGCTAGTTTATGATGATAATTGACCTTGGTAGTGTTGACATATTGAAAGTAATTATAATATTTATCATAATCAATGTTAATGGCATAAACATCTTTGAAATTTTCTTGATTATTAAAAATAATATTTTTGGTGATTAGAGGTATAATCTCTGAAAGTTTGTCATTTTTGGGAAGCAACAGTGTATTCTTGATGATGAAGATTGATCATAGCTTCATGATTAAATTAATCACCAAGCATATAGTAGAGAAAATTTATTGATTCCTCTACAAGATTCATAAGAATTTCCAATCAAACCATCAAATAGATTAGGGTGATACCACTTAGGAGGAGCATTGGGATAGATGAAAGGTTTTGAGGGAAGTAAAAAATGTTTCATTTGTTGAAATTAAAGAGGTGTATGAGAAGGTGAAGGAATATAATTTTTGGTAACTCTTTTTTTGGTTTACAAAGCATTATTATTGATAACATCATGTGTTTAGAAATATCCTTTAAGGAATTTAGGATTAGGTTTGAATTTCTTCATAAGAAAGCCTTGGTGCTTAGCTTGGTCAAGGGATTCATTAAGTGTTTGAGGAACAAAGGTTCAAACCTTATATTAGAGAGTATGAGTTAAAACAATGATAAAGATTTTAAATAGATTACCATCATTCATGTTATGATCAGCTTTATGAGCTAAATATTTACATCTTTTGATAAATTCATGAGTTGATTCAGTGGGAGATTGCTTATCATTGATGAAGTGGCAAAGACAATTTTTGGGAAGATCATTATGTTGAAATTCTTTAACCAAAGGGTTAACCAAATCTTCAAGTTGCCAAATATAATGTTGGGGTAATTGATTATAACATTCTAATACATCATCGGTAAAATTTTTTACTAATATTTTAGTAGTGGTGAATGTATTGGTTGGGATCCACTCTTTGTAAAGGTTTCCAAAGGATTTAAGAAATGAGGCAAGGTCTTTAGTCCCATCATATTTGATAGTTGGAGATATGTTACCAATATCAATGGAAATAATGAAAGGGGATAAAGCCTCATTTTTAATGGTGTGAAGCATCTTGTTATTCATTATGGGTTGAGAATAACATTACTAAGGCATCCCTAAGCGGTAGAGGAATATAATTAGAATTAGCTTGAGGATGAATAGTTGGAGGTTGATTAACCATGTTGATTAGATGTTGTTGAAGTTGCATCATTTGGTTGGTATTATAATTTTGTATAATGTTCATTTTTTGAATGATTTGGGATAAAATTTGTGTTGTATTGGGAGGTGATTTGGTGTTTGTAGGAGCATTCCCCAACTTGGTATTAGGGAGAAGATTGGAAGAAGAATGATTATTAGTGGGATTATTAAGTAAAATTGTATCAGTCACTCCCACATTAGTTTGAATATTTTGATAAGTTTCTTGGTAAGTATATAAAGGATAAGATCCATCAACTTCATCTTAAGGTGTTATTTACACCATGTTATAATTCACAGATGAAGGAGGAGAAGAAGTGTCCCAAGAGTGATGGTGGTCTTGGGAAGAAAAGAGAGGAAGAAATGAACATCCCATATAGTACCTAAATGGATTCAAGATATCTAAGAAGATTCTGATAGGATATTTCATCTTGACTAAAGAGAGATGAATAGAATGCAAAATTGGAGAAATGAAAAATTAGAGTGATGAACAGGGAAGGTAAAAAATAGTACAAGGTCGACTGGGTCAATCTAGTATAGAAAATAAGGGATGAAAATAGTACAAGGTCAATTGGGTTGATCTAATATAGTGCACAGGGGCTGAAAAAGGTACAAGGTTGATTGGGTCGATCTAATACAATAGATAGGGAGAAAGAGATATATGATAACAATTTATGAGATAAAATAAGATAGTTTTTGTAGCTAATCTAGGAAAGAAATAGCTAAAGGGAAATAAATAGTCAATTAGATTAACACTAGCCAATCTATTTGAGTCACACAAAACAAAACCTTGCACTAACGCTAGCTAATGTAAGTTTTTACACACACAATTGAGCAAAGAGCAAGTAATCAACTTGAAAAGTAAAGAGCTAACTAATTGGTCAACCTAATTGTTAATTATATTATAAAGATATAATTTTAAATTTGATTGGAAGTTAGCTATAAGCAAAGTATTAGATAATAATCTAAGGATGGTTTCAAGTAGTTTGGGCTAATAGGGATTGTACTAATAATGATACAATTTTTGTATTAGGTTTTACCCCCTCACTTCAGACACTATAATGATAAGGGTGTTGGGTGCATAGACATAATATCCCATTAACACACTTTATACTTGATTAGAGGATCAATTTGGCTTCCCCCTTGGTGATGAAATCTAAGTAGGTTTTTATAGGGTAGACAAAATGTTAAAGTGCTTGTTTTGTTTTTGTGATTTGGCTATGTGTGCATAAAATAAAAATAGTGAAACTAAGTGGTTAATTAAAAATCATGTAATTAAACTATGTGAGCTATTATAAGCATGTAATCAATGAGAAAATAAATGTTTAAGCTAATTACAAGAAGATATGAGGTTAGTTCCAAATTGAAATAAGTTATATTTGGGATACTATATGCATAAAATATAGAACATGGTCGATGGGGTCAAACCTATACTATATAAGAAAAGTCTAAAAATGAATTGGGTCAATAGTGTTGATCCAATTATTTTATACAGTATATAGAACTCAAAAAATGGGTCAATAGTGTCGATCTAGTTGACTATGCAAGGGCAGTTTTAAAGACTACAAATTGTTAAAGGCAAGACATAAAAGAGAGAAATAGAGAAGTAGAAAGGAACCTTGGTAGATTAGAGATGCAATGATGGAATATTATTGATGAAGGACCTTGAAGTATGCTTGAAAAACTTGCAAACTAGGTTGACATAATCGATAAAGCTATATAGGAACCTACTAAAAAAGTGTAAAATTATAAGGGGTTGATTAGGTTGACCTAGTAGGTTGAACTAGGTGTTTAAAAGGCTAGAAACCTATACTGGGTCAATTGGGTTGATCCAATTACCTATTCCTAAAAACTTGTGCATAGATAAAAATAGTTGGGTTAACAGAATCAAGCCAGTATGTCAAAATATATTATCAAAATGATGATCAAAAGAATGACTAAAAGAATGAAAAAGTGAAATAAATGTTGTAAGGGTTAGTTTCACATTAGGTTCACCATAATGTATGTAATTAAAAATTCACCATGTCTATAAATCAATCATGTCTCAAAGAAGATAGAGCATGTGTACACTTCTTATTGGGGATACACCTATTAAGTGGGAGCATGACCAATATGGGGATCCACTAGACCTATTTAGGGGATCACTTGTCACAACATATCATGATGTGAAGGGTTGCAAAGCCTACAATCTAACACAATCACATAACAACCTTAATGGATTCCTAAGGTTTAAAACATTCACTCTATTCTAATAACAAAAAAACAAAACTAATATAGTCCACACCAAATCTTGTGGAATAAAGTGGGGGTTAGAAATAATTAAAAAAATGTATAGGGAACTTCAATTAAATTAAGTATGAGTAACACCCTAATACATAAAATATGAAAGATAGTATTATTCGATCCAACACTTGTGTTACTTCTATCTACTAAAAGAGAGGAGAACAAAGTTAAAATATACTTACCTAAATGTGAACCCATTGAGACTCAATCTCTCCCTTGGCCAAAGGGGCTTTACAAGAGGTTTTTGTGGTTTGTAAGGATCACTAACAAAGGCCAAAGCATCTAAGACTTATCCACAAGACTAGATTCTCCAAATAAGAAACTTAAGCTAAGTCTCCTCAAGTAGAATGGTGGAAGAGCATATTATGAAGAAGCATGAGTGAATAATAAATATTGATTACACATATCAATGATGACTTAAATGATCTTATATATAGGTGGATCTTGCCCTAAATCCTTCTAAGAATGTTAGCTATATAGGATCGACCCAGTTGACCCAATATGTTTTTGAGGATAATTTACTAGGTCTGAGCTAGGTTACCAAAGGGATAACAAGATAAGGAAGTAAAGAATGCCCCTAAACTATATTGGGTTGACCTAGTCAACCTAGTATAACCAACTGCCTAAAAGGAGTTCAAAACAAGAAAATGAAGAATGGAAAGAGGAAAAGACTGGTGGAATACTCAAGGGAGGAGAATTAGTTTAGGTAATGGTTTTAAGCATTGGTTGGATTGGTAATAATGTGGAAATAAGGGACAACAATCATGTGAAGTACCAAAGGTCTGCCCACCCCTTTCCTAGTGCACCCCTTAAAGCATACACTTAGAGAGATTAATTCTCAACAATTTCCTATAAGTTGTAATGCATTAGTATTTAGTAAAAGGTTAAAAATATTATGTGTATACAATATATATATATATATATATATATATATATATATATATATATATATATATCAGTTGAATACATCACTAGTATATGAAAAACCAAATATAGATAAATTAAAACTAAATATACCAAGAACAAACTTACCAAAAGAACATGGTACACTTTATAATTCTACTATGCACACATGTGGCACACCTCATTCTATAAATGTTAACCACTTACCACTCCTCATAGATTCTCATCCTCATATTGAGATCATTGGATAACTTGGGAATTATAAAATACTCAAGACAAATTAAACATGTTCATATTACTATTGCATAGAGGAAATCACTAATCACTAAGCAATGTCTTCCATGAACCCCTACTCCTTATATTACCTCTTCACAACCATAGAGTCCCATGAGACATGTATAGAGCACCACAAATCCTATAATTTTAGATTTGGAACATATACATGCTCCCTGGTAGTACCACTAACTTTATATACCATATTTTTATATTGAAGATACCTATGATAATTTCTTGGAAGGGATCATATGATAGCCTATTTTTATTCCAAATGCAAAAAAACATTGAAAAAAATATAAAATACCAAAAAAATCATTGTATTCCTAGTTGTACCATTTATTATAATTATGTTGTTTGATCCATGTTATTAAATAACATATAGTTCCTTTATATACACTCATATATTTCATTCATCAATTGAGTGTGATAAGGCATACCTAAACACATGATATATGCACATACATATGTTGGAACTTTCCTCTACTCATTCCATAAGTACAATGGGATCACCTACTTTTTTGATCATGAAACACCCAAGTTATATTATTCTATAATCACTTTCCATTATCATAATCTATCTTATATACTTAAACATGCCTATATTCATGCCCATATCTTTTCACATTATATCTGATATGCTAAGAACCCAATGTTCTTTGATAACACATATATAATATCTAGTGTGCAATGTTCATGTTGGTTGATTTTATTTAATGCTTTCCTTTATGCACTTGCTTGAGTGTTTTTCTTTAATTGATATTGTATATTGTATTATCTTTCATGTTTTAGAATTGAAAATGTTCATTGATTGTGACCCCTATCCCTTTGTTTGCCTATTTGAACATTTGAATATGTGATAATATGATTTGTGGACATTTTAGTAAGTCATGTCCTTTTGATTTTATAGAATTTGAACAAACCTCTTGTATGAAATCTCCTTAGACTATTCCTTTTTCTATAATTTTTGAGTGTTTTTATGTGTGTGCACTTTATCATTATCACTTACTAAGCTTATATTATTACTCTCTAGATATTGACATGATTTATATCATACATCTTAGGACTTGATGTGATCACATACTATATGATTTAATGCTATATCTACATAGGCATATTGTACTCCTATATCCTACATGATCCATTCACAACTTATACAATTATCTTAAACTTTTGAGGTAAGGTAAATACTAGATTCTAGTTCATCTCACCTAAAAAAGAAGGGAATATCGGTAGGGGCACATCATAGAGGAATGACTTCTATATTTTCACATATCCATATTATGGTGGGGGAATGTTATAGAAACATGTTCTCCACATTTCCACCAATTCTCATATTCTTTAGATTTAGTGGGGGTATGTCAAAAAGGCATGACCTCCACACTTGCATTAATTTTACAATTCACCATATTTCACAGTTACATGATTTAGATACATATTTTTTGGAAGAATTCTATACATTGGTATTATTATTCTACCCAATTTTAATATAGAGACATAAATGAGGTGCATATATCATTAAAAAGGCACATAAAATTGTAAAATCAAATCAATATCTAAAATTCAAATCCTGTTATGAATTTTTATGCATTATTATGGACTATTATGGGTCATTATCGAGCTAATATTTTGTAGTAGTTGGTTCAACTTTGAGAGCTTGAGTTAATCAAATCATTAATCTTACCAAATTTATAAGTAAGATTTGATTAAATCATCTAACTTTACTAGACTTATAGGTCACATTTGACTACATCATCCATACTTTTTAGATATATAATGTGAGTTGATTAAATATCTTACACTCATGAGGTTATGAAAATGTTTGGGTTGTATAATTGAGATGAAACAAGATCAATGGTTATGTTACAACTCACCTTTACACCAACATTGGGGGAATTTTTTCATCCAATCTCTCACTCTCTCTCTCTCTCTCTCTCTATATATATATATATATATATAATACATATATATATATAATACATATACACACACACACACACACACACACACACATATATGTATGTATGTATGTATGTATATATATATATGTATATGTATATATACATATATATACATATATATATACATACATACATATGTACATATACATACATACATAGATATGTATGCATGTATATGTACATATGTATGTATGTATATATATATATATATATATATGTATATATATGTATATATACATATACATATATATGTATATATACATATATATGTATATATACATATACATATATATATATACATATATATATACATACATATGTACACACATATATATATACATATTTTATAAATTTGATATGTATATGTATATGTATATGTACATATGTATACACACACACACACACACACACACAGAGATATATATGTGTGTGTGTGTGTGTGTGTGTGTGTGTACACATATGTACATATACATATACTTATACATATCAAATTTATAAAATTTAAGATGGTTGCATCAACACACAAGTGTATTCATAACCTTAATATTTTTACTTTCATGCATTTCCAAATCTTTCTATTTCATATTTCATACATTGATTATATACTATAACATTTTATGTATGTATGTATGTATATATATATATATATATATATATATATATATATGTATATATATGTATATATACATATACATATATATGTATATATACATATACATATATATATATACATATATATACATACATATGTACATATATATATATACATATTTTATAAATTTGATATGTATATGTATATGTATATGTACATATGTATACACACACACACACACACACACACACACACACACATATATATATATATCTGTGTGTGTGTGTGTGTGTGTGTGTGTCTGTGTGTGTGTGTGTACACATATGTACATATACATATACATATACATATCAAATTTATAAAATTTAAGATGGTTGCATCAACACACAAGTGTATTCATAACCTTAATATTTTTACTTTCATGCATTTCCAAATCTTTCTATTTCATATTTCATACATTGATTATATACTGTAACATTTTCTTTGTTGTAATTCAGTTACTATCAAAGCACTCAAGGTGGGATCACACAAAGGCAAATTATGGTACACACATCTATATACTTATTTATTTCCTTTAAAATAGCTACTTAATTACTAGATTAAAGTGGGGAAAATGTAGATAATAAAATTTGATTTATATAGTACCTTAGTCTTGTACACTTGGAAAATACATATCATGGTTTTACCCTTTAATTCTAGACCTTCCCACTACTGAAAGGCTTATGTTAACCATCTGTGTGCCTAATTTATTATTTTTTAGTTTTAACCTTGTTATTATGATGACCTAGGACTTATATACTATGAAAAAATCTTATAATATGATATATTCCCTTCACTTCTAATTTTATACCTATACTTGTTTTCTATCTCCACTCACACTTGTGGCCTAGACTGACACATTCATTAACATATCCATTTATATTAATTAAAAGTGTCTATTTCCCAAAATTAATTCAATTTTAAAAAGAATCATATCTTAAAGGTTGTCCTAAGTTATTTAATTCAAGATATTTCTAAAAGGGATTGGTATATATAGAATATCAACCCTCATTAATTCTTCACCTAGTAATCACATATCTAACTCACAAGTCAAATTACCAATAAGCACTTAATAAAGTATTAAAGTGAGAAAACATAATGTATTTATCCCTATTTATATATCAATTATAGGAATAGTCATTATATAGGTCTAAAGCATTCAAAGAATATCCCATGAGCCATATTTTCCAAGTTATTAACTAGTTTATTGCATATCTTTGCTTATCACACATTACACCATTTCACACACACAAGCCAACATGTAGTGGATAAATAAATATTCTTATTCCCTCTTTGAATTATTGGATATGTAGGTAATACCCATTTATAGAGGGATGTTTAGGGTTAGTTTGACACTATGAACCCACTAACAAATTTTTCCCACAGTCACTTCAAGGGTGAAGAGTTATAGTTTTGGTAATTTGACAAAAAGTGATATATTTTGTGTAAGTTTTGAATACATCATAAGAATGGAAACAAAAATTGTAAGAAAAATTAATTGACATATTCAAAAAATAGTTTGTACTTTGGGTTTGACACTTTGTATAAATCTAGACACTAATGGTGATGGAAGTGTTCAATTTTGATAGAAGTGTCTAACTGGTAAAAAAATCAAAACATAGAATAAATAGAACACATATCTATATTATAGTATTGATATGATTCCATATTAGTATCATAGTTTAGATTAAGATGCATAATAAGATAAACTCACTTTACCCATTGGTCATATAACATTTTACTATATTTATTGCACATGCTTAAATAGGTAAATTTCCATTATTTGTCAAATATTACTAAACTTTTAATATTGTCATATTGCATTCAAATATATTTGTTTGTTTAGTGTGTTTATCTATTGAGCCCATTTACCATAAAACATTAAAAAAATATCCATAATTTTAAAGTGACTATGACAAAGTTGATGCAAATGATATAACAAGGGATATAAACTCAAGAATATATGTAAGAAAAAGTAAATATTCTTTCATCATACATCAAACATATTTTTAATATAGATGAAGATTCTCAAAAAGTGATCACTGCATATGCACTTACATCTTCCACTATACAAATGTCAAGTTTTAAATTAGAGATTATCAGTAGATGATTTCCAAAATTATTAAGTATGACAGGCATGGTAAGGTCACGAAATCTTGTGTATAATATTTTATTTTTTATGGCATGAAGTTCCTTAACAAAAATTAGAAGGCCTACAACTTGATACATTTTGTTCAAAATAAGATTGATGAAAAAATTATTACTGCTAGGAAGGAGTTTTGTATATGGAAAAGTTTGATAAGATATTTTCAAGACATGGACATTATGGATGAGAATGTAATGGTTTTTGAAGGAATTATTGAAAAATTTGAATATATTATTCACTTAATCCATGAATTAGAAAATCCATACTTTGGATGATACATTAGAATATCTTCAACATCTAGTAAAATTTGTGGTGAAATGAAATCAAAAATGCATGCCAATATTTGGACCATCCATTGTGATTTTATAAGTGAAGATGAGTCAAAGGAATATTTCAATGTAGAATTGAAGGAAAAATTTTATAAAATGGTCAAAAAAGAAATGTTTGAATATATACATTCAAAAAACAAGCCATGAGCAAGCTTAGAAATATTCAATATATCATCATAGGCCTCACTTCAAATCTTCTAATTCTTTTCAAAAATATCGAAGAATTAACTGATGCATCATATGATTGGCTTGGTCATTTAACTCATATGATCATTCTTGTGAAGGAAAGAATCATCTAGGCCATTCAAAATTTTAGAATCGACAAGCTAAAATCTACTCATAAGGAGGAATCAAATCTAGTTTCAATGACATATCAACACTATTCTCAGCAAAAGGAATCTTCTTTCTCTTCATAATCACTCAAGATACCTTTTTCCTCTTTCTAACTTTCTATTTCTCCATTGCACTTCTTGAAAACACTTAAAAATGTCATATTTTACTTTTTAAAGTTATAGAGGAAAAGTGAATTGTAAATTAGAAATTTATTACCAATAAAGTCATTATAAAGTGGTTATAAGATGGTTAGGAGGTGTTTAAACCTTCATAAACCTTAAATATAAGTTCCATTCATTGTAAAAAGGCTTTTTGACTCAGAAATAAAATCTTGGAAAAGGAGAAAGAGGAGTTATGTATGTATAGATCAATGAAGAATCAATAGAAGAGGAATTTTTAATACTTTGTGCTATGGGATATTCTGGATGAATAACATGTGTGATTTTATTCATTTTCTTTGATTATTTTCTTTCCAATCTATTAAAATATTATTATTAAATTATTGAATAATTTAATGTTCTTTATGTAAAAATATGTTTGAATTTATATAGAGAATTTAAAATCTAGAAACTTAAGTGAAAGAAAAGAAATAAATTTGTAGTTTTTTCCTATAAATAATACATAGTTTTTTTTTAAGACTTTTAAATGTTAAAATCTTTGTGGTTTATGGACTTCATGCTTACGTTTAAAGTCTGTCTTTTTCCCTTTATGAATAAAGGAGTTTCCATTGACATATTAATCATTTGTCCTAAAATTTTTGGTTAGTAATAGAAATTTTTTGTGTTTAAATTGTTAAATATATCCTCTTTGTTTCCTCTCATTTTTTATCTCCTCACTCTATGAAATTATTCCTATCCTTTCAAAAAAAAATCCACTTTTTTGTACTCTTAGGTTAAAAGTACAAAATCCCCTCATAAAGACAACATTTTTGATGTACATATTTCCATTCTCAATTTTGTCTTTATTTTTCAATAGATATATCTCTACCTTCAAATACTAAATGGACTCTATCCCCACACTATTGAACAAAACTTGTTATTTGTCCCACTGATAAATTTTTCATCCAACAGATTTTAGCACCCATCATGGGGCACATTTTAGTGTTTTCTATGTAACCCACTTGTAAAAAAATAATCCAATATGACTTTCCCATCCACTCAAGAGATTATTCACCAACCAAAAATTGAATGTGAACAACATATAACTATACATTTCTTCTGATATCAAATAATGCACTTGGGAATGTGAAAAAGTCAATGTTGCTTAGTTTTAGATAATTTTGAGTATATTAAACCAATAAGTAGACCATGTAGAATAGTTCATATAGTTCATCAATTAGCTTAAAATATTGAATATTAAACTTTTCATATGACTATTATTGTAATTCAATACCTTGATCATCAACCTAGTCTCAATTAGATAGAAGCTAGAGAAGAAGATATTGTATTAAGTCTCTAATTGCTTGATTAAGATACCAAATTAAGTTACATGCATTCATATACTATTAATGTAGTAATAAATTAATAAGATAATCATGATATTATTGCCTAAAGGTCTTGTTATGTCTATTTTCTACACCCCTCATAAATTTTCAAGTTTATACTTACTGCCATAGAGATGACTCTGTCATAAATCCTAAAACTATGTCGAGGACCCTATTGATTGATGATATTTGTAGATGAATATTTGATTATGAAATTGTAATGATTTTTTGATGGTTTTATTTATGTTTCAGTGGTTTCAAAAATCATGGTGGATAAATGAATAAAATATGCATATATGATTATATATATGATCAAATTCAGCCTACTTGACAGTTTTAGTGGACTTACATTTTTTTTAGTTCTTAGTCATTTTGATGATATATAGTGATAATTTGATCTTTATGAAGAATTTTATTTTTGATGATATGTTTTGGAGAATTATCACAATTCATTTCTAAATGAATGATTTAGTTTGACACTATTTGATATGGTTTGATGGCTTAGTGTTTCTCTTATTTGATATGATTCTTGAAACAGAATAAATGATTGGGGTATTTGAAATTCGATGTGCTCCTGTTGAGTGGATGATTATATCACACTGATTTGTATAGATTAAAATTTATTTTTATTTACTTTATTACCCAAATACATAGTCACTCCATTAGCATTCTAAGTTAAGTTGTTTCAAGATTCGAGAAATAATCAAATGTGATGATCACAATTTTTAGTGCATGAGTATCATCCTTTGACTTATGTGTGAGAATTTTTTTGTTTGATGGGAAGTTATTGACATACAATTCCTTTGAAAAGTATGATACTTATTTTTAAAATGTTACCTTCACTTGAATAAAAATCTCTTGAAATGAGCTAAAGGGGACTTTTCTTATTACATTCTTTATTTTCAAGGTCAAACGGTCATGATGTTAAGAAACAATATTAAGGTTTGAATTTGATTTCATCACGAATTTTGTTTGGTGTAAATAATGATTCTAGTTTCAAATAATTTTGATCATATGACTTAAGTTATTTGGTGATTATAAAGCTCTTTGTAAATGTATAAGTCTTAAACCCTAATGTATCATGGTTGATGAGTTAGCATTTAATAGACTTTGATCTATCATAGTTTGGTTGATTTGGCATAGACATTAATGTTTTGAAACATATCTCAATTTTTTAAGATCATGATGGATTTGGTGGTATGTTGGTATTTATGGCCAACTTACCACCTTGAGTCATGGACCTTAGAGAAGATTTTAGTAAGAAGATTAGCTTGTTGCTAAATTTTTCAATTTGTCAAAGTGGTTTAGATAATTGATAAGTACGTAATTGGTAATTGTGAGCAAATGAAAATAGAGCATGTCACTCAAGTAGTTACAATTTCGAGGGTATTCACTACATCATTTTGCAAGCTTTAGCATGATGGGTTTCGAGTTGCAGAAAGAAGTCAAGTGAAAATTTTGAAGAAAGGATTTGAACTCAAAGCTAGGTATGTTGTGTTTTAATTTTTTATGGAAATATGGAGTTTTGAAAAACAAAGTGAATATTTATTTCGTTTTGAGTCTAGATTTCTTAGTGGAAGACTGTGAAAGTTTGAAAGAATTTAAAGGGATTCTTGCATGCAAATATGTGACTAAGTATTATGTCTATGTAGTTTTAATTTTCAAACAGATGAGAACTCTTTTGAATAGTCTATGTATTTTACATGGAATGGGTTAAGTACAAAAATCACATAAGATTTTTGAGTTTATCATTTCAATTATAGGTTTATTATCCTGGGTAATTTGTATTTATTTTATGAAAATGATTACATATAATTCAATGATTTTTTATAGTAAAAATAATCTTTGCATGTGTATAAATCTAAAATTTTAACATGCACTTGGGTTTTAGTTCTAAATTTTGAGGAAAGTCTAAACAATCAGTTATATTTTTTAGGGTTTGAACACCTCTATACAAGACCCATTTGAGAAGGTTGAAGTTATCATCCCTAAGTTTGGATTAAGTTTTCATATTAAGTTTTCATGTGGAAAATCTTTCTCAGTTTATAGTTGTTTTTTGTTGTAGGTTTCAATTTTGGATTATAGTTGATGATTTTCGTATGAGCTAGTTTCTTTTCAGGTCGAAGCAAGAAAAAAATTTGTAGTAATTTGGAAAAGCTAAATATTCATTAGTTTTTTTCATATTTAAGGGTTTTGTTTCTTAGTTTTTGAATGGTTAAGTTTGTGAAGGCTTTGTTCCAAACTATTACAAACTTAAGGTTTTGAGATGAAATAGGTTATAAAGGAATACAATTATATATGATTGTTTTTTTTAAAATTATATATGATGATAATGGTTCAGTTTGAGGTTTGATTAGTTTGCATGAATTATATAAATTTGGGTCCGTACAAATTATTGTCATGAATAAATTCATAGTCTTTTGGCAAGTTTAGTTCATCATTTTGTGGTCTTTGAGATTCAAGTCAAATTTCAATATTAGAATGTTTTCAAAATAATTTGAAATTGTAGTGATTTCATTGGTATTGTGAATTGGTAAATGGTATGTGATAAGTTGAAGATGGAAAAATATATATATTTAAATATGTAGATATGTTTTATGAATTATTTTAAGTTTCAAAAATAGGAAGTGGTTAGGGTATAAAACATATTCCTATATAAATTGGATAGTTTATACTTCAAATTTGATATTTTTTCTAGATTTGTTTTCTTTTTTGATAAATTTGGTATGCTCAGTGATTTTGGAGTTTGGTATAGTTACATATGATTAATTTTAATTTGAATGTGTTATGGTTTAAACATAAGTGAAATTTATCAATTTTTGATTTACTATTTTATGATTATTATGTATCCTACTATATTACTAATTAGTATGGGTCCCCACCCTTTGGATTAGTACCCAGGTCTATTATCTTAGAATATCTTGATCAAATTAAGACTTTTTAAGTCTTAACTAGTTTTTCCTTAATAAATTTAGTTAACATTAACCCATAACTAACTAAAATCTAGTTATAACTTATTTAATAACTAAGTGGAGGATATAAAATGAGATCAAATATTCATTTGAGGAAGAGGAACAACATAGGTACTGAAGACTTGTACAATTGTAAAATCATTAATTTATCTCTCTATTCTATGCAATTTCTCTAAGATAGCATGACTTTTGCAGATTGACCAATGGTAACTTCTCTTATAGTTGAGTAGACTTCTTAGATAATGTAGGTATATCCAATTTTATATTGTCATTTATAACTAGCTATCTAAAGATTGTCAAGTTTAATATCTTTTGATGATTGCAGCTTGCAGTCCTATGCGTAAAATCTAAGTATTTAACTTGAATAATAATGAAAACATCACTTTTTTGATAGATTATTGATCTAATTGATTGTAAAAGTTATCTTTTAAAGATATTTTGTATGAAAGATGCTGATTTCTCATATAAAATCGATCTTATTTGCTAAGAAGACTCTTATTTATTAAGACTTGCATATTTTATATTTTATTATGTATTTTATTTATTTGAATTTGATTTCTAGTTTAGTTTTGTTAATTTAGTTTAATTTCTTTGGTAATTTTTGTTTATTTATGTTTTATTTCCTTGTGTTAGTGTTAGTGTTAGTTTTAATTTATTTTCGTAGTTTGGTTAGTATTAAATTATTTTATTTTCCTAGTTTAGATTAGATTTCTTTATTTTAGTGTTAGTTTTTGTTAGTTTCATAGTTATTTGTTTTTTGTCTTGTCTCTTTAGGTTGTTGAGATATATTTATATTTTATGCTTTCTTGTTTATTATTTTGATGATAATTTGTGAACATGAACGTAAGACACATCTTTTCAACAATCTAAATTTTATGTCCTTCAAGAGATTGTCGAATTCATAGACTTTATCCTATTGGATAGGTCAGATGAAAATTTATAATAGATTTGAAATTGAATCATATAATATCAAAAGAATAATTAGTTTCTTAGATCAAAGCAATCTTTATATGTAATCTTCTTGATAAAATTGATTTTCATGTTGTGTTTGATCAACTTAGTGAATGTGTGTACACTTGGTTTAGATATATTACTAAACATATTAAATCCTTGGATCTTTAAAAGACCCTTCTATGTGCCTTGAACTAATTTTTCAGTCATATGACTCCCATGATTAAACTAGTATGATTCTATCTTGATCTTCACGATAGATAAACAGGTTGATTCATTAGCATGACATTTTTCACTACCAATAAATTTGGTGACTCCACTAAGGACTTTAAATAAAGTGTTTTATTTATTCATTCTTATCTTCAATGATTCACGTTACCATAACTAGTCTCCAATTTTCAATTCATAGTTATCATAACTGGTCATCAAGATTTTGATTCTAGTTTAGTGATTGTTTCTTTCTCAGTAATAAAAACTTCAGATGAGCTCACTAAATAATGGCTTTACATCAAAATCTTAATTGAAAACCAAGTATATAAACATCTAATATCTTGTTTCATACTTTATTTGAAAGAAAAAGAGTCCATAAGAGAATATTTGTAGCATTTTTTTTTCAAAATTAAGTGAAATTCCTATTCTTTTCCCACTAAGTGGTGATCTTTTCTTTGTTTGTTTGAAGAATAACTTAACTAAAAATTATATTCAGATTGTTTAGAAATTGGTATTGTTGATTTTAGCTCATATTTTAAGTTTTCTTGCATTCAAAGACAAAATCAAGATTCATGTAAGCTTTGTTCACTCAATCATGATATGTTCAAATGCAAAAAAAAATTCTACGTTAATGTTACAATTTGAATATGAATTTCTTAAAAAAAATTATATATTTTTTATATATGATCAAATCATAGCATGGTATACTAAAAATACCTCTCAAGAATTAGATTATAATTTAGTTACTTCATCAGGATGTTTTGATTTAGACTTTTCACTAGATTAAAAAATTACATCAATTTAATTCATTTGATCAATCATCGGATAACATATTTTCACTTAATTATAATTTATTTTCTATTGATGACTCTTTTTCAAATAAATTTTCTCCTAATTTTGTTTTAGATATATCTAAGAAGAAGATGATGATGTTTTAAAAAATCTTGAACTAGAAACTCTTGACTTTGATATGAAAATTTCTTTAGATTTTGAAACTGATTATTTTCCAAATAGAAATTATTCATTTGCTTATGATTTTATCACTATTTATAATAATATAAAAATCTAATTTTAATCATTTTGATAACTTTAACTATCACTTTTGATTCAAAAGATCATCCTAATAATGAAAAATTATGATTTCTTTGATGTTTAGATTTAGTGTTATAACAACATAAAAATATGTTTGTGATGTTGCAGACATCAAAATGAGAAATTAATTGATTGAAGGTTGAGTATGAGAGAGTTTGATTTTTTATATTATTAATATCATAATATGAAATTAACAAGTGATTATTATATTTCTTATAAGGTTTTATTCTATACAATTTAAATCAAAAGACTTGTTTAATAATATTGACTATGAATGTTTCAAAATTTTATGATCCTTTAGAGTTTGAAATAATGGATCCTATTGTATATGTTAAAATCAGAAAATATCCAAAATTATTTTGAGATACTATGAACAGTCAAGTCAATTTATGAATCAAGACTTTCTCTATCTAAACCTTAAAAAATATTCATCTTACTCCAAATCAAGTAGATAATTTTTTTGTATATAATACACAAAATCGAGAAATGACTAAAAGCATTTAGAGTCAAGATTTAATTCTATTTATTCAAGGGCTATTTGATGTGTTTATCATGTTGTCTTGCTTCTTTTAAATCCCTATATCTTAACTTATCATGAATATTTTCTTGCTAAAAAATAATGTCTTACATTATAGTTATATTGGAAAGAGATTTTGTGTCATTTATCCTTATACCCTCCTTCCATTTATTAAGTTTTATTTCTTTTCTTTTGTTAGTTTCTTATTATGATGTATTCTTCATTTTGTACCATAGTGGATGATTTTTATGTTGGTTAATGATTTATTTCTTTTTGTTCTATAAATATTTTGTCATTTTCATTTTGATGTTTTTTTTTTTTTTTTTCCCTTTTGGTTTTTCTAGTTGTTTCTTTATTTTCTTTTTATTGTTTACCCTTTTTACCTTTGAAAATATTAACAGGTGTTTCAAGCGGACAAATTTTTCACATTATAGAAGGAAGAATGCGGAGGATGTTACAATTTTGATGTAAGTATCAATTATTTTTAGATATTATTTTTTATAATCTCATATTTTTGTTATATATGATTAATATAGAGTAAGTTATAACTGATTGTAAAAGTAATATTGTACTTTCGAAAATTGTATTTGAGGCATTTACATATTTTTTGTGCATCCAGCCCGAACTTCCCCTACTATATCATTCAACTTTTTTGTGACACACTAGCTCAACAACTCATCCCTTATCAAAATTCATTATTAAAGGGGTTCACACGTAGCTACTTAAGAAATGATTTATCTAGATCACACTCTCAATTTAATTTTTTTTATAATAAGTAATTTGATTGCTACCTAATTTTATACTTGAAACTAACTAGCAACGTCACCAGTGTTATCCCCAATTTTCTACACCCCCTCCTAAATTTTCAAGTTTATATACTTACTACCATAGAGATGACTCTGTCATAAAGCCTAAAATTGTGGTGGGGACCTTATTGATTGATGATATTTATAGATGCATATTTGATAATCAAAAATAATTATTTGTTGATGGTTATATTTATGTTTTAGTGGTTTCAAAAATCATGGTGGATGAATGAATAAAATATGCATATATGATTATATATATGATCAAATTCAGCCTACTTGATAGTTTTAGTGGACTTATATTTTTCTTAGTTCTTAGTCATTTTGATGATATATAGTGATAATTTTATCTTCAAGAGGTATTTTATTTTTGATGATATGTTTTGGAGAAGTATCAAAACTCATTTATAAATGGATGATTCAATTTGATATGGTTTGATGGGTCAGTGTTACTCTTAGTTGATATGATTCTTAAAATAAAACTAGATGATGGTGTTTATGATTGGGGTATTTGAAGTTTGATGTGCTCCTCTTGATTAGGTGATTCTATCATACTAATTTGTATAGCTTACAAGTTATTTTTATTTACTTGATTGCCCAAATACATAGTCACTCCATTGGCAATCTAAGTTAAGTTGTTTCAAGATTCAAGAAATAATCAAATCTGATGATCACAATTATTAGTGCTATGAGTATCATCCTTTTGAC
>JARHVA010005578.1:1075000-1161071 GCA_037957365.1 Torreya grandis | reverse complement strand
AACCTAAACACCTTTGACACCTTTACTTGTGCCTTTATGCAACAATAAGACATTAGTTGCCTTCAAATTATTTATTGCATTCAAATGCATCTTGTCACATGGATTCTTATGTAGAAATTAGTTGTCTTCAAACATCTTCCATGACCTATACCTTGATATCAACCTTGACATCAACCAATATAGAAGACAAAGATCAATAAATGCACCTTGTCACATCAAGCTCATAAGATCATACCTCAAATAACACTCACCATGTATTTTCACTAGATGTACCTTGACATAAATGACATAAACCATGATATCAATGAGATCAACCTTGACATAAATAAAAACACTTATTAATAGGACACATCCATATGGGAATTTTAAGGTTATAATAAATACTGTCTAGTCTTGATCAGGTCATGGGAGTGAAAGTTAAAGTTGATTAGATTTATCCCTTAATATAATCTCCTCATCCTTGAGTGCGAAAACCTATCAAACTTCTATCACATGGTGTAAGAGAACCATGAGGGTTAGAGATAAACCATTAGATCCCACACTTTTATGAACAAGTCCTCTCATTAACCTTAAGAGGATTACCTATAACTTGACATGAGAGAGATAGATAAATGAGTTTGATCTCACATCAAAATCTATTTTAAAAGGGAAAAAGCTTATCACTAGGATAATATATTCTAGATCAGTACCCCAAAAGATTAACCATATTAATAGACACATTTGGATTGGAATTTTAAGGTTAGAATGGCCCTTGCATAGTCTTGATCAGGACCTAGAAGCAAAAGTTGTAGTTGATTAGATGCATCCCTTATGATAATCTCCTCATCCCTAAGTGTGTAAATTAAGAAAAGTTATGTCATGCAGTATAAGATAACAATGACAGATAAAAACAACTTGTCATTTGCCATACTTACATGGATGATTCTTCTAATCAACCCTAAGATTATTATCTCTAACTTGACATGAGTGAGACATGGCAATGTGTTTTCTCCTCTAATTAAATCTCTCTTAAAAGGCCAAAATATTATCAGTGGGGGGCATATCTTCTATCTTGTTATCCAAATCAATGAACCATATTTATATACATGTCAAAATGGGAATTTAAGGCTTTAACAATCTTTATCTGGTCTTGGTCAAGAATCATGATTAAAAGTTGTAGTCAACTAGATGCATCCCTTAAGAGAATCTACTGATTCCTAAGTATGCAAACTAAGAATTTTTTTTCACACATTGTACGAGAACCATAAGGGATAAATATTAAATTTTATCTCCTAAAATTTCATGGACAAGTAATCTAATCAATTCTAGGAGGATTTTCTCTCACTCAACATGGGAGAGACATGATAATGAGTTTTATCATGTAGCCAAATCTCTCTAAAAGGGCCAAAAGATTATTAGTGTGCGACATATATTATGGATCATTACCCCAATCCACAAACCATCTTCAAAAACACATATATATGATAATTTTAAGGAAAAACTGGCCCTTATCTAGTCTCGATCAAGCTCCTAAAGTGAAAGTTACACTTGACTAGATGTATCCCTTAAGAGAATCTCCTTGTCCTTGAGTTGGCAAACTGAGAAAACTTTTATCACATGTTAGAGAACCATGAGAGTTAGAGATGAACCATTAGTTCTCACACTTTCATATACAATTCCTATAAATAAACCTAAGATTATTCTCTATAACTCAACATAGGTAAGACATGATAATGATTTTTCCTCTCATAGCTAGATCTTTCTTAAAGGGTTAAATATTTGTTAGTGGGGGGCATATATTATAGTTAGTTAAACCAATAAATAAATTATATTTATGAACAAATATAAATCTTAATTTTAAGGCTAAAATGACCCTTATCCAATCTTGGTTAGGCCCTATGATAAAATTTTCAATTAATCAGGTGCATTCCTTAAGAGAATATCCTTGTCCCTGATTATGAAAACTCATTGAACTTCCATTACACATTATAAGAGAATTGTGAGGGATAGACATGAACTATCATCTCCAAAACCTACATGGATGAGTCTTATAAGAAACCCCATAAGTATTATCTCTAAGTTTACATAGGTGAGACATGAAAATGATTTTTCTCTCATAGACAAATCTCTCTTAAAGATCTAAAAGCTTACTAGTCGGGGCATATCTTATAGCTCATTATCCTATTCAATGAACCATCTTAACTGACATGTCTAAATGGAAATTTTAAGGCTATAATTTCCATTTTAAATTCTTAACAAATACCCATGAGTGAAATTTGAATTTGGCTAGACACATCCCTTAAGAGAATCTCCTTATCCTTTAGTGTGCAAAATTGAGTGAAATTTCATTAGGCATTGAAGGATAATCATGAGTGATAGATACAAAATGTTATCTCCCACACTATCATGGATGATTCCTATAAGAAAATAAAAGAGTAATCTCTCTCAATTTATAAATTCAAGACATGAAAATGAGTTTTCTATCAGAGTTAAATCTCTTTTAAGGTTCCAAAAGCTAGTTAATGAGGTTATATCTTCTAGCTCATTAGCCTAATTGATGAACCTAGACTAGCAAGGCACTTCATCAACTCACTAGGACACCTCCATGTCATCACCATGGCATCATTAACATATCTCCAAAAATATCCCCCTTTGTCATTGATGTCAACACCCATAAATATAGTAATATATAGCTCACCTTCCTCTCTCTTCAAACACTCTTCCTAATAGGAATCTTCTCCCCTTTTGACATAATGACAAAGTGGGAACCAACTGATCTTGAGGAACTAAAATTACCATCAATAGGAGAGTAATAGCTTATAAAGATGCTACAAACTCCCCTTTACCTTGAGCCTACCTCTATTTTTCTTTAATAACTTCCTCTTACTCCATGCCAACACTCTCTTTAACCAAGCAATACAACCAATGAAGAAAAAAATATATATATATATATATATATATATATATATATATATATATATATATATATATATTGAATCTTCTCCCCCTTTGACATAATGACAAAGTGGGAACCAACTGATCTTGAGGAACTAAAAGTACCATCAATAGGAGAGTAATAACTTATAAAGATGATACAAACTCCCCTTTACCTTGAGCCTACCTCTATTTTTATTTTATAACTTCCTCTTACTCCATGCCAACACTCTCTTTAACCAAGCACTGCAACCAATGAAGAAATGTGTGTGTGTGTGTGTGTGTGTGTGTGTGTGTGTGTGTGTGTGTGTGTGTGTGTGTGTGTGTGTGTGTGTGTGTGTGTGTGTGTGTGTGTTTTTTGTGTGTGTGTGTGTGTGTGTGTGTTTGTGTGTGTGTGTGTGTGTGTGTGTGTGTGTGTGTGTGTGTGTGTGTGTGTGTGTGTGTGTGTGTGTGTGTGTGTGTGTGTGTGTGTGTGTGTGTGATGTAAATCACCAATAAATATCTGATAGTGACTCCCCTTAATATTTTTAAGCCATTTCACCTCTTGAGCATCTTCAGATCTTCATTCATCATGAAGAACCACCACACAAGCTTACAAGCCTTCTATCTCAAGAAACCATAATAACCATAAAAAAAATTCATGATAATCACCAAATAGAAAAAATTATATAAAATAACCTAATAAATCTCCTATAAACATTAATACCTTTCTCTTTTGTAGAAACTAATAAAAAATTACTCTTCTTCTTACAAGGCCTATCTAGTCTCCTTGTAACCCTACATAGAACTTGCAGAGCCCATAACTTATAGTATACACACTATCAAGACCTAAAAAATTAAATATAGATCACTCTAATATTAGTCATTAATAACATAAATTATCATCACCTAGATAATCCTCTACAAAAAATTTCCTTCACAAACCTACTAGCTAATTAGGCCTCCATCTTGACAAAAATATGAATAATTTGAAAACCACAAACCTTAAAATATTTATTAATATTTATTTGAAAACCAAAATTTCTCATTCAACTTATTAATAAGCCTTATATCTTAATTCATAAGGCAAACTACTTTTATAGTATAGCTCAAAACCTTAGAACCTCAAAACAAACAAAGTCAACAAACCTCCTTCTGGTCAACATCCACCTCTAAAACTTATTGTACACCTGAAGGCAATAATTACACATTTTTGGACCAATATTTGAGATTACAAATCTTTGGGAACCCATACATACTATAATTCATTTTAAGCCTACTTTCCCTTAAGCCAAAACTAAAAAAATGAGAGTACTAAAAAATCTCCAAATTGACTTCAGCATACCTTCAAACTAAAAAAACACCTAGAGAACATAAAAAATAAGTAAAAATACCTTTATAATCACCAAACTCTTCTTAACATTTCATCAATCTCATTATGCCACCTGGAAACACTCATTTTGACCCTGTACTAGAGTTCCTTCACAAATCTCTAGAACAAACTCATGAGTTTGTTTCTCCCCCTTAACCAAAGACCTTCTCTAGTTGACATTATTATCTTAAGTTCATAAAATTAATTATCCATAAGGAATATGTGTCCTAAGAATCATAGGCAGAGACACCTTACTTCACAACATCTTAAAATGGTGTGAAATTAGGAGTTACCCACAATTCCTCATATTCCATCTCCTCCTTAGTCATTTGGTACTTTTATTTCTTATTCTTCTTCTTAGGCTTAAGAGAAGAAACATTCTCAACCACTACATCATTTTCCTTCTCTTATAAGACTAAATTGACAATAAAAGGAGACAACAAAGATTCATGACCTGCCTTTTCATCTGTATAAGCTTCTTTGTAGCTTGGAACCTCATCATTAGGCATTAACAATTGATGTTCTTTGAATGATACTTGCTCTTAAATAATTATTTTGACTAACACAAGTGCCCTAATCACTCTTAACACCTTATATGTCTTCTCATATCATCCTCCATGACCTTTAAGACTTGTACTACTATCATACACACATAAAACATCATCTTGACTTCTTTGTTAATTCAATCAAGACATCAACACCCCATGATTCCATGTGACATAAAAAATTATTCCATTGGATCTTGTCAACTCAAACTATAAACATGAAAACATACTCATAATTTTGATACTTCATGAATATTTAGTTAGATCTCATACTCTATGATACTAGTAAAACCATTTCCTATCTTTATTCTTTCACGTTATCTTAGCAAGAAACTAACTTAAATAATCTATATTATTCAACTTACGCTTGATCTTTGATTTAGATTCCAAAAAGTCCTTATTTGACCTTTATAGTTCCATCATGTAGTCATCTATGCATACTTCAACTTTGATCTTAAAAAACTTATCCATATTTTCAAAAAAGATGAATATTATCTTCAACATACCTCAAAATACTTTAGGATCACCTATAGGATGTTAAGCCTCTTCCAAAGGTGTGGCTTTGATACCAATTATTGAAAGTATCCACTAAGAGGGGGGTTGAATCACTAGACAAAATGCACATTTAATTTCAAAAACATTCCATCATATTGAACTTGATATAACAACATAAACATGAAAGTAAATGCATACAAAGAATTAATCAAGCGCATACATCACATAAACACATCGTCTATGTGGGAAACCCTCATGAGGGATAAAACCCACTAAACCCTATAAGATGGACTACAGTCCTATAATAACAAGATCCAATTTAGACCATATATAATTGATCAAAGAAATACCATCCCTTATTTAGTGTGACTACAATCCCACAAGGTGATATAACACTTGTTTAGCTGAGCAACCACAACAACTAGACCTTTAACAAGTTTCACCTTGTAAGGAGGGTGAACCTAATAGATGTTGAGAAACTAAAACAACACCTATGAACATCTCCACCTCTGATCTTAGGTCTTATACACTTAATTATTTAATTATCTTACTTTTAATTCTTATTCACCCTTCAATCTCTCTCAAACAACCTCTAGGGTTTACTCACTCAACTAGCCTCTTTTATGCTCATTAGGTATAATGACTTGTGTATTCACCTTCATCACCTTGATCAGAAAAGAATGTCTAATAGTCTTCACTTTTTAATGGTCCTTAATGACCTTTACCTTTTATTTATATTTTTATCTCCTTCACTTGGCTCCACACACAATAAACTCTCTCTAATCTCATAAATCTAGAAACCATCATCTTTGGTTTCACTATTTATAGAGCATTCATGAATATCAATTCATTGGTCAGACATTAAAAATTCCTTAGCCCTTAAGTATTATAATATACAAAGACACATCTCAACACAATCCACATAGGTTTGGCATATCATCTATGGGTCACCCTTAAGTAACAACCCCTTTCAATTAGGCCATACTAACCTTTATAGGTCTTATAGAAACCTATTCACTCCATTAGCACAAAAAAGAGTAAAATAAAAACATAAGACCTATTCCAAATGCATAGTTCCACTATAAATGACCCCTTATTCATCCCAAAATTATCATATTCATCTTTTCTCACCTCTATGTATGCTCAATCAATTCAAACGCTGACTTGGTGCATAGGAACATCATGAAGGAACACACAAAATTTTTCTTAAGAATAGTTCATACTCAAGATAGGTTGATCACATCTCCAAAATCCATATCTATTATCCTAATGAATTCTAAAACACTATCCAATATCTAACTAATCATGAAACACTGAAACAACATCAACATAAGCTCAAACACCCTTCTTTGGTTACTTGCAAAGCATACATGAAAAAACAATCAACTTTCAACCTTCATAACTTTGAATGTACACACTTTCAGATATTTAAATATATATTTATAAATGCATCTTGTATTCCTCTACAAATTTTATTTTTATATTAATTAGAAAATTATTCTTAGATCAAAAATTATAGCCAAAATATAGAGCACTAGTTTTTCCTTTGTTAAATTCAAATATTCAAATGCAAACGGTCACAGTTAAACCTTGGTTACTTTGCTCACATCTTATGTCCATAATGTTTATATCAATCATGCACAATTTATATTATTTTATCTCAACATTTACCTTTAATTTCACATCATTGGATCTTCATATTGATTGTTTTACTTAATGTGCTCCATCGATCTCATGTACGTAGCTCACTCTTTATCTGTGTTAAACATTAGATACTTTGAAAACATATCACTTAATATGCACCATTGATATATATATATATATATATATATATATATATATATATATATATATATATATATATATATATATATATAAATACTTGATCACAATTATATATTTTTAGAGGCTCCATTTTTATCTTTTCTTGATGTTAAACTTCAAACACTTGTCCTCATCTCACTACTTCCAAACATCTTAGAATGAACACACTCTATTGATCCTTTTGTAAGGAGCCCGATCTTTACTCAATTTAAGCATCATACACTTTGACCCATTAAACTTAATTCAAACCATATATTTATATGTATTAATTTTTATTAACTATTGGATCTCCATTTGGTCTTGATCTTTAACAACATGCAAAAATGACTAAGTATGGGGGCCATTGTTTATTTGCCTAGAAGGCTAACTTTGGACCTTAATAACTTTTTATAGGTCTAGACACATGATCTAAAATTTGGACCATATGATATACTCACATATTAAAATCCAAAAATGTGTCAAAATTATATTTAAAACTTTTCACTTATAATATATAACACCATTAATTTTATCACTTAGATATTTCTACCACAGACCCAACTATGCCAAGAACTATTTGGAAGACCAACTTTGCACATGCATATCTTTTGATGCACTTCATCACATGATCTAAAATTTAGTGAAAATAAACTAGGAAAAAAAATTAAAAAAATCATATTATAATTTTCTAATTAGACCTTCACACATGTGAAATATAATATCATCAAAATTCCTACTCAGCTTTTCTTGCCACATTGTAAATTTGGCTAAGTATGGGAAAACACTATCAAACTGCCTAGGAGCCCAACTTTGAATTTTCATATATTATGTTGAAATTAATCATGTGATATAAAATTTATAAAATATAAAATAGGTATAAATTTTATAAAAATCATATGACCAACTTCCCTTGACTCATGTACACATGGTAATGGTGATGTCAGTAAATTGCCTACTCAGATTTTCAGCCACTAGACCCAAAAAGTCTAGATGAAAACAATGATCAATTAGATGAAATACCCTCATGTACACAAGTAATAAAATATTTAAAAACATATTATGGACCTATTTAACATCATCATAATCATCCTAATCATCCTTAACCATGCCAACTCTAAAGATCAACGAAGCCTTCTTCAAGCATACTAGGACAAACACATTGCACACTTTGTCATTGTCACATAGACTATAAAGGAACTTAATCCACTCACTAGGATACCTACATGAAATAATTTACAAATATCCAAAAATATCCTCTTTTATAATTTATGTCAACACCCATTAATATATCAATATACATCTCACATTCCTTCTCTCTCTTCAAGCACTCTTCACAATAGAAATCTTCTCCCCCTTTGAAAAACTAAAAATGTGGGCACTAACTAATATTGAGGACATAAAAATACAATAAAAAATATAGGACCACCTTATAAATATGACACAAACTCCCCCTTACCTTGATCCTACCACTTTTTTACCTTGACAACTTCCTCTTACTCCATGCCAATAATCTCTTCAACCAAGAATTAAAACCAATGAAGAAAGAACACACAAAAGATATAAATATATGATGGAAATCACCAAGAAATATCTGAGAGGGACTCCCTCTAATATTTTTGAGCTATTTCACCTCTTGAGAATTTTCATCTCTCCATACACCATGAATAACCACCACATAGGCTTATAAGCCTTCTATCTCAAGAAACCATAAAAACAAAAAAAAAAATTCATGCCATTCACAATAAAAAACATGTTCTGAAACAACCTAATAAGTCTCCTATAAACACTCATACCTTACTATTTTGGATAAACTAATAAAAAAAACACTCTTATTTTTATAAGGCCTGTCTAGTCTCCTTATATCCCTACCTAGAAATTATAGAGCCCATAACTTTTAGTAGACACATAATCAAACTCAAAACTTCATATCTAGACCATTCTCATATTTCCCCCTTAAGCACACTAATTACCATCACCTATCTCATCCTATGAAACAAAATTCCTTCACAAACCTACTAGCCAATTAGGCCTCCATCTTGAAAAAAACATGAATAATTTGAAAACTACAAACTTTAAAATCTTTGTGAATGTTGATTTGATAACCCATTTGGCCCATTCAACTTATTAATAAGCCTAAAAATCTCAATTCATAAGGAAAACTATTTTTGTAGCATAGCCCAAAACCTTAGAATCTTAAAATAAATAGAGTAAACAAACATCCTTCTAGTCAAATTCCACCTATGAAACTTCTTATACACCTAGAGATAATCATTGCACATTTATGGACCAAGATTTTAACTTCCACATCTTTGGGAACCCATACATCCTATAACCCATTTTAGGCCTGCTTGCCCTTAAGCCACAACTGAGAGTACTCAAAAATTTCCAAATTGACTTCAACATACCTTCAAACTATAAAAACACCTAGAGAATACCACAAATAAGTGCACAAACATTTTTTAGCACCAAAACATTCTTGAAATCTCATCAATCTCATTATTCCACCTAGAAACACTCATTCTAACCTTGTATTATAGCTCTGTAAATCTCTAGAATAAACTCATGAGCTTGTTGCTTCCACTTAAAAAAGACCTTATCTGATTGGCATTATGATCCTAAGTATATAAAATTTCTTCTCCACAATAAATATGTCTCCTAATAATCATAGGTAGAGACACCCTACTTCACAATGTCCTAAAATGATGTGAAACCAGGAGTTGCCCACAACTCCTTATATTCCATCTTCTCCTTGGTCATCTAATACTTTTAGTTCTTCTTATTCCTCTTAGGCTTAAGATAATCAAAATTTTCAACCACTACAACAGTATCCTTATTTTATAGGATTGAATTTACAATACATGGAGACAACAAAGATTCATGACATACATTTTCATCAGTAGAATTTCCTTGTAGCTTGGAACCTCATCACTAGGCATTAACAATTTATGTTCTTTGAATGATACTTGATTTTAAAGAATTACTTTGACTTTCAAAAGTGACGTAATAATTATTAACACCTTATATGACTTTTCATATCATCCTCCATGACCTCCAAGACCTATACTACTATTATACACTCACAAAACATCATCTTGACTTCTTTTTCAATGTAAACAAGACATCAAAACTCCATGATTTCATGTGACATACAAAACTCTTCCATTGGATCTTTTCAAATCAGACTATAAACATGAAAACATGCTCATACCTTTGATACTTCATGAATATTTAGATAGACCTCAATTATATATCATACTCCAAGCTACTAATAAATGCATTTCCTATCTTTCTTTTTTCATGTTAGCTAATCAAGAGACCAACTTCAATAAGCTCTATTATTCAACTTAGGTTTAATCTTGGATTTATCTTCAAAAAAGTCCTTATTTGACATTTCTAGTGACATCATATAGTCCTCTATGCATAATTTAAATATCTTATTCATAAACTTATCCATCTTTGCAAATAAGATTAATATTATCTTAAACATACCTTAATCTACTTTAGGATCACCTGTGGTCTACTAAGCCTCTTCCAAAGGTGTGGATCTAATACCAATTATTTAAAGTAACTATTGAGAGGGGGTGAATCACTTGACAACAATTAATTCAAAAATCCCTCCATCATACATCAACTTGATCTATCAACATAAACATGAATGTACATACATCTAAATAATGAATCAAGAGCATACATCACATGACCACATCATCTATGTGAGAAAACCTCATGGGGGATAAAACCCACTAAACCTTAAAAGATGGAATATATTTATATAATCAAAATATCCAATTTGGACCAGCTGCAATTGATCAAGGAACTACCATCCCTTAGTTAGTGAGATTATAATCCCACACTGTGTTATAACACATGTCTAACTAAGCAATCATAACAACTAGACCTTTAATAAGTTTCACCTTGTAAGGAGGCTGTAACCCCTTAGATGTTGAGAAAAAACAATAAAACCTATAAATATATCCACATTTGATCTTATGTCTTCTACACCTAATGATGTACTTCTATTTCTTACACTTCTTTTTCACCTTTTAATCTCTCTCAAATAGCCTATAGGGATTACTCACTCAACTAGCCTCTTCTAGGTTCATTAGGTCTAATGACTTGTGCATTCACCTTCATCACCTTGATCAGATAAGCATGCATAATCTTCTTCAAATTTTTATGGTCCTTAATGACATGTACCTTTTATTTCAAAGGTTATTTCCTTCACTTGGCTCTACACACACTAGACTCTTTCCAATCTCCTAAATCTATAAACCATCATCTTTAGTTTCAATATTTATAGATAATTCATAAATATAAATTCCTTGGTCAGACATTAAACATTCCTTATCCATTAAGGATTATAAAATACAAATACATAACTCAACATAATCTACATAGGTCAGTGATAGCATCTATGGGTCACCCTTAACCAACAACCCCTTTCAATTAGGCCATACTAGCCGTTATAGGTCTCATGGAGACCTATTCACTCCATTAGCATAAACATAATCAAAATATAAACATAATACCTATTTTAAATGCATAGGTCCACTATATATGACCCCTTAGTCATATTCAAATGATCATAATCATTTTTTTCTCTTCTTTGTGTAGTCTCAATCAATTTAAACACCAACTTGGTGCATAGGAACATCATGAAGTTACACACAATCAACTTATTAAGCATTGTTTATACTTAATTTAGATATATCACATATCCAAAATCTACATATATCATCCTCATGAATTCTAAAACACTCCCCATTAGTTAATTCATCATGAAACATCAAAATAATAACAACACAAGCTTAAATACCCTTCTCAAGTTACTTGTGGAGCATACATGAAAACTTAATCAACTTTGAACCTTAATAAATTTGACTATACACACTTTCCAATCTTCAAATCTATTTTTTTATATGTGAATTGGAGTCTTCTACAACTTTAATTTTTATATCAATGGAAAATTCATCCTATATCAAAATGTATAGCCAAAATATAGAGCGCTAGTTTTTCCTTTATTAAATTCAAATATTCAAATGCAAATGGTCACATTTTCACCTTGGTCACTTTGCTCACATATCATGTCCTCAATTCTTAGATAAATCATGTATCATCAATATTATTGTAAATAACTTTACCTTTACCTTTCATCTTGCATCATTGGATCTTCATCTTGACTATTCGACGTAATGGACTCCATCGATCTCCTGTATGTAACTTAGTTTTTATCTGTGTTAAACAGTAGAAACCTTGAAAATAGCTTACTCAATATGCACCATTTATATCTATATGTATGAACACCCACTCATTTTTAGATCTTGGAATAGTCTTGATATTTATCTCTGGTTGATGTTAAACTTTGAACACTTCTCCTCATCTTGTTGCTTCCAGACATCTTCAAATGAACACATTTCATTGATCCTTTTGTAAGGAACTCCATCTTTATTAATTTTAAACATCAAAAATTTTGACCCACTTGACTTATTGTGCACCATAGATATATATGTATGAACTTTTATGAATCATTGTATATCCATCTAGTCCTGATCTTTAACATCATGCAAAAATGACTATGGGGACCATTGCTTATTTGCCTGGAAGGCCAACTTTAGACCTTAATAACATTTGTTACGCTTAGATGCATAATCTAAAATTTGGACCATATGATATCCTCACATAGGATAATCCAACCATGTGTCAAAATAATCTTGAAACCTTTACATGTGTAAGATATAATACCATTAATCTACTCACTTAGATTTTTATACCATAGAGCCAACTATGAAAAGAATTATTTGGAAGGCCAACTTTGCACATGCATATATTTTGATGCACTTCATCGCATGATATAAAATTTATATAAAATAAACTATGCATAAAAAGGAATAACCCATATTATAATTTTCTCCTCACACCTTCATATGTATGAAATATAATAACATCAAAATGCCTACTCAACTTTTCTTGCCACATTGCAAGTTTGGCTAAGTATGGGAAAACATTGCCAAACTGTATGGGACCCTAACTTTGTACTTACATATCTTATGTTGTGATTTTTTGAATGAACTAAAGTTTAGTGAATATAAACTAGGTAAAAATTTGATCACAACCATATGAATAACTTCCCTTGACTCATCATCCACACATGGAAATGATGCTCCAACAAACTACCTACTTAGATTTTCTACCACTATACCTAGATGAAAACAACGATCAACCAGATGAAATACACTCATGCACACAAGCACTCAAATATTAAAAAAAATATTAGGGACATATTTAACATCCTAAAATAATCATATTCATTCCTAATCATCCTTAACCATGCAAACTCTAAATATCAACCAAGCCTTATTCAAGCATATTAGGATAAACACATTACACACTTTGTCATTGTCACATAAAATATCAAGGCACTTCGTCCACTCACTAAAAAACCTCCATGAAATCACCATGACATCATTGAAAAATATCCAACACCATATTCATAGACATGTCTAGATGGGTGTTTTAAGTTTGGAACAACCATTATCTAATCCTGGTCAAACCCTAGGAGTGAAAGTTTTAGTTGACCATATGCATCCCTTAAGAGAATCTCCTCATCCCTGAGTGTACAAATTGAGTGAACTTACATCATTCATTATAGGAAAAATTTGAGGTCTGTATATAAACCATAAAGTCCCATACTTTCATGGACAAGTCCTCTAATCAACCTCAAGAATATTCTCTCTCACTTGATATGGGTGAGACATGGAAAGGAGTTTTCTCTTGTATCCAAATCTCTCAAAAAAAATCAAAAAATATTTAGTAGGGGCATATATTATGACTCATTATCCTATTAATTAACCATCTTTTAAAAACATCTATATGGGAATTTTAAGGCTATAACGACCTTTATTTGGTCTTAGTCAGGCCATAGGAGTAAAAATTTTAGTTGACTAGATTCATCACTTAAGAGGTTCTCCTTGTCCCTGAGTGTGCAAACTAAGTGAACTTATGTCATGTGTTCTAGGATAACCATGAATGATGGATAAAAACTATTAGTTACCACACTTTCATGTACAAGTCCTCTAAACAACCCTAGGAGGATTCTATCTCACTCAAGATAGGTGAGACATGATAATGAGTTTCTCTCATAGCCAAATATACATTAAAGGGTCAAAATATTGTCAGTGAGGTGTATATATTATAGTTCATTAGTCCAATTGATGAAAAATCTTCATGGAAACATCTAGATGGGTATTTTTAGGCTACAACCACCCTTTTATAATCTTAGTCAAGCCTCAAGACTAAAATTTATAGTTGACCAGATGCATCCCTTAAGAGAATATCCTTATCCTTGAGTGTCCAAACTGAGCAAACTTGCATCATGAATTATAGGATAACCATGAGGGATAGAGATAAATCATAAACTCTCACACTTTCATGGAAAATTACTCTAAGAAAATATTGGATTATTCTCTCACTCAATATGGGTGAGACATGACAATGAGTTTTCTCTTGCAGCTAAATATCTCTTAAAGGGCTAAAAACTTATCAATCAAGGGAATATATTTTGGATTGTTATCCCAATCAATGAACCATATTTTTATACATGTATAAATTTAAATTTTAAGTATATAACAGCCATTTTTTGTCTTGTTTATGCCACAAGAGTGAAATTTATAGTTAACTAGACACATCCCTAAGTGTGTAAGCTGAGCTAACTTCCATTATGAATTGTAAGAGAACTATGAGGAATAGATAAAAAATAATTATATCCCACACTTTCATATATTATTCCTATAATTAACTCAATGAATATTCTCTCTCACTCAATATGGGTGAGACATGGCAATGATTTTTCTCTCATAATTAAAACTCTCAGAATGGACTAAAAGCTTGTCAGTAGGTGCATATATTCTATCTCATTAGCCCAATTTATTAACAATATTCATATAAACATATGTATGGGTGTTTTAAATATATAATTACCCTTTTCTAGTCTTAGTTTCACCTTAGGAGTGAAGTTTCAGTTGATTAGATACACCTCTTAAGAGAACCTCCTTGTCCCTGAGTGTGCAAACTAAGTAAACTTTCATAGTGTGTTGCAGGAGAACCATGAGGGCTAAACACACATTATTATCTCAAAACAATTCATGGATGAGTCCTATAATAAACCTTAGGAGGATTATATTTCACTCAACATGAGTGAGACACAATAATGATTTTTATCTTACATCTAAATATCTCTTAAAGGGATAAAAGCTTGTCAATTATGGGTATACCTTGTGGCTTGTTACCCCAATAGAAGAATAATCTTCAAGGAAATTTTTAGATGGGAATTTTAATGTTACAATGGACCTTATAAAATATCAATTGATCCCCAAGAGTGAAAATTTTAATTGACCAGATGAATCCCTTAAGATAATATCCTCATCCATGAGTGTGCAAATTGAGTTAATTTTAACTATGTGTTATATGAGAACCATAAGGATAGAGATGAACCATCAAATTCCACCCTTACATATATGAGTCCTCCAAGAAACTTTATGATGATTATCTCTCACTCAACATGGAAAAAACATGGCAATGCTTTTTCTCTCTCATCTAAATCTCTCTTAAAGGGATACAAGATTGTCAGTGGGAGCATATATTTTGGCTCATTAGCCCAATCAATGAATCATATTTATAAACATGTCCAGATGGATGTTTTAAGGATAAAAGTATTATTTATGTATTTTTTAAATAAATATATATAGAGAAGAGTGTGAAACCTAATACTTTAATTAGATAACCTCAAAAGCAATACAAGAATTCTTTTCAGAGTATTTTTTGAATTAGATGAGTAATGACTAGATCATAGAAAGGAATGTATTATTTTTTCACTTCTCTTTATTTCAATAAGATAATATTATCTATTCACATCACCAAAAACATGAATTTAGAACATCATATAGTGTCATTAACCTATATTAAAAAATTTATTAAAAATTTTAAACAGAAATAAACACTTGATGATAAAATAATTCAAAATTAAAATATAGTAAATCAAATACATTAACTATATTAATTTGAAATATAAGATGAATTGTTCATAATAAAATTACCAATTCAATCTAATGTAACTTTAGGATAAACTCTATTTTTAATTTTTTCAATAATCACTTCATTCTTAGATTCACAAACTTTCCATAAACTTTTATTGTTAGTCTTTCCATGATATTTGATCATTTGAATATTTGTAGCAATAACCAGATTTGAATAATGAAGCACCACCCTATGTGTTTTAATGTCCTTAAATAAAACTTTTTTTATTTATTATATGATAGTGCATATGAATCCAAGTTATTATAACCACTATGGATTCATTGGGATAAACTAGATCTTCCCATCCATGACATTTTTGGTTAATTGTTTTTTCCTTTGCATAATAACACAAGTAGTAGTCTTATCTCTTATCATAATCCTCAAGTGAAATTAATATAAAAACATGCCCTATATCTAAATTATAATAAATTTTTAATCATGTATAGTAAAAAATAAATATATCACTAATATAACTAAGGCTATATTTAAATTAGAAATAAATTGCACCTAGTTGCACAAGATCTGAGATGTGGTCAAAGTTAACTGATGATGCCATTTAATGATCCATAAATTGTTATATTGAATGGATAATCTATGAAGGTGTTATGATTATATAATAACATTATTAAATTTATTATTTTGACTCATATTCATGCTAATTAAATTATATGCATCCCAAAAAAAAACATGCCATATCCCTATTATAAATAATCCATGAACTAGAATTTGAGCTTTGAATGGAGTGGAAAACACTTGATCTAGGTAATGTACTAAAATATTAATAAAATACCTTATATTTTTACTCCATTAACAAAAATAATCTTTTCACATGAGAATATTTATATGATCAATGACAAAAAAATCATTACACCAAGTCACAATACTTGCAACATCGATCAAACTAAAACCATCCTTGTGCTTTTCTAACTCTTTTTAAAGGGATATTTTTACCCATGTACCTATGCCATCATTTTCCCCTTTACCATTCCAAGCCTCAAATAATCTATAATTTTTTTGAACCCCATTCATATTATGCATTCTACATAACCAATAAAACATTTAAGAATTATTAAATTATCCTACAAAATTGTCTAACCAAATGTAATGTGTATCAAACATGATTTATATTGAGTTCATATTCCTATAAAATATTTAAAAACAACCTTGGAAAAGATTTGATAATTTGATCTATCATCACTCATATAAAAGTGGTACTCCCTAAAAATCTTTATATTATCATATGTGCTATCAGGTGTATGTCTAAATGTAATATGAATGAAAATTTCAACTTAAATTGAATTATAATATTGAGCCTGAATCTCATTTTGTGGTTGTCATATGTATTTATTATAAAATTCCATAACTAAAAAAATGGTTCCAACTGGGAAGTTATCCTTGTATATCTTGAATTGATTATCTAACCATTTTAATTAGTGTGTGTGTCTTGCATATTGGTAGATAATATTCTTATTGAATTCAAACATGCAATTAAATACATAAACTTTGGTCGTAACTAACTCACATATTGATGATTATTTTCCATATTTTAATTCATACTTTATATATTTTCACATATTATAATAAACTAGTTTCTTTCTAAATTCATGTGAAAATTATTCATGTGTACAACTAGTCAAATTTAACAAACCACCACAATTGTTAAATGTTCCATCTAAACATATTTTAGCAAAAAAAAATTTCCCTCAGGTATTTGACATAAAATACTTTGGATTATTTCTCTTTATTTTTTAGGTGTGGAAGCCACCATACATTCCTACATAATATCATCAATATGTAAAGTACAATGTATATGATGAACAATATCAAAATGCATAGTAAATTCAACATATACCCTACAACAACATGTGGTGTGGTTTTGGTTGATTTTAACATATAAATGCTTTTACATCTCAAATTACCTTTCACTAATTAATAATTTTCCATCTAAATTTTAAATAAACTTTTTATAAAATTTTGTTTAGGTCATGTCCAAGAAATGTTTTACATGTGGCTCACGATTTTTTGAACCTTTTCTTCTTTTAAAAAAATATTTTACATTAGATGAGATCCTTGTTTTCTCATGCCAAAATTTTTCAATCAAAAGTCTTATTCCTTCAAACAATACCTTATATTTTCATAAGAGTCTACCACTAAATGCCCAACAATCCATGAGTATAGGGTCATCAAGCCTTGTTCCTATTTTTACGGAATTTATCAAAGTTTTTATATTCAATTTAAAGGATTTACTTGTTTGACTAAGAATTCAATATTTAGATTTTTTATTACTCACTATAGATTCAATTATTAATCATCTTGCCACATTACTATCTTTTTTTTACCTTTTTTTACTATTACCTTAAAGGCATTAAATAGATCTTTACTATTACATTATCTCTTCCATCCATATTGCTTATTCTTAATCTTAAATTATACATCATAGGGTGCATTTTTTCCATTTTCATTAATTAAACAAATAGTTGACATTGTTTTGTATGACTTTTTTCTTCAAATACATACTCCCATACACATTGAGCATGATTTTGAACTGTTATATTTAACATTTTACCTTCTATAGATCTTATTATTCTCTCATCTATTTCAACCAAATACCTAGGTGTTCATTGTATTATCCCTAGAGGTGTGGGTATAGAAGCTATATTTTGTATTAAATTATGTGGCGTTACCACTTCAACCATATAAGGGATATTACATGGTTGGATAGGTATATTAAACCCTATAGGTGAAGTGAATTTATCTTCATTAAGGGATACATGAATTGGGGTCATTACTTAATGTTGATTATAATCATGCTTAAAAAAATTATTACAGACAAATGCGTCATTATATTATATTTCTCCATATGTTTAATCACTCATTACAAATTCATTACTTACATGCTCTACATTTTGAATTTCATCATTCAACAAGGATTGATCAAGTTCTATTATCTTAGTTAAAGACATATCTAAATTAAATTCCATGGAATTGGGAATGTTATTTTCATTTGAAGTATTACTTGGTGTGAATGAAGTACCTTCACCTTGTTTAGAAGATCTTACGAAGTCTCTCCTATCTACTTGTCTTTTTCTTTATTTTTATATCTTCTCTTAAATTTACTCATGTATTAGTTCTTTAATTGGTTTTTTTTAATGACTTCTTAACCCCATTATTTATCTTTACTTGAATAAGTCAACTGTAGAATAAAATTTGAATAATTTTTAGTGGTTGAGACAAAGTGAATGTAAAATTTACATAGTTACAGTAGTAAAAACTAGTTTAAATTTTGTAAAAAGCAAAACGAGTAAGAAAATTTTGTGGGAATGGAGACAAATCCTTGAATTATAAATGGAGTGCATGCTTGTGATTCATTAATCAAATGGGTGAATGCATTCATTATGATTATTAGGTTTACAAAGGGCATACACTCTTTTTAGTTTTACAAAACGTTATTTTGACCTTTTTCATTCAAATTTGGTTTAGTTTTAGTAATGGGGGGTAGAACTTACTCCAAATCCTATAATCAGCCCATCCATTTGATTTTGTGAAAAAATAATGTTTCTTTTCCATCTTCTATGACCCATCTGATTTATTAGATTTTATTAGTTTAAAAAAATTATATGGATCTATAGAGGGGAAAACGTAGTTCTTAAATATATATTTTTTTAAGTGTTAAACTATTATTTGTAATTAGTAATTAACTTATACATAACATAAATCATTATTTACTATATACATCTTGTTAAAAATACCTTTTTAATTTTTTGAATATTTTTTTGTTTCATATTTGGGAATTATAAGGGTCCCAAGCCCTTTGTCAAATAGGATACAACAAAAACATAAAGAGTCTAGCCTAGCATCCTTCTATTTAAATTTATATGACCTTACTTAAAAAAAAAAAAATTCAATAAAAACCATCCTTAAATACATGCATTTTACATATAATACCATACTATGAAATGAATATGAATAGTTAAAGACTAAAAAACTATCCTTCTATTCTAGAATTACCAATTCAACAATCTTCCCTTGATTGGTGTGGATCTTCTTCTCTGGATCCTAGCTTGAACCACTTTATACTACATCTAAGGCCACCTGTTTCTCACTTTCCTTTGATCAACCCAAAGCCACCAACTTTCAACCATCCTTATCTCCTATAGGCTACTCAAATGTTGAAAAATTAGTCTTTTTTACACTTTACCATAATCCTTCTAGTTTGCTAGTTACATGCCTTTCCACCATGGTGGGATCTTAAAAGATATTCGTGCCACTCTTTTACCCAATATTTTAATTATATTGACCCTAACTTTAGCACTCCTAGTCACCCGCTAATTAGTCAAACTAGGGATGGGTTTAAGAAGATATTCAACAAAAGGCATACTCACTCCTTGTATTTCAACCTTTAACTACACTTTACAAGTTACTTCCACATCCTTTGTGAAATCAAATAAAGCCAAGAATCATAACTCAAGTTCTCAAAACATAGCCTATGGGATAAACCCTAGATAGTCTCTCTCAAAAAATGACAAAAAAAAAAATGGCCCACTCAATAAAGATTCTAAAGCCTCTACCAGCTCAATCTTATACTCTAGCCAAATGAAGAATTCCACCATTGTAATAACCTATTCTCTATGTCATAACTAGGCAAATATTTGAAGCAAACAAAGATGCCAAATCATAATTGACTCTGATTTATCTAATCTTAGTTAAAAAATCCTTGCCTAACACCAGCTCAATATCTTCCACCACTTTAGGAGGAGTCTAAAACACATTTGACAGATGCATTTTAGATACTATCCCAATAAATCCCATCTCTCAGCTTCTAGCTTTGTCAAATGCCAAAGGCCATCTGACAGATTCTAGACTAAAACTATCCATCCCTTCAAAACCACAATCTCAATCACTTCCAAGCCAATAGACATATTAACCATCCTAAAAAAATGCCACTCCAAAAATGATGCAAGACATAAATAACCAATTCATGATAAAAGAGATGCCATTATGGAAAGAAGAAACCTAACAAAGAAATGAATAATCTGTATAATAGCACCATCAAAAAATCATTCTATCAACTTCAAATGGCATTAGACTTCACACCTTAAAAAAATGAAATAATGATTACCCTGCCAATTATACACTTACAATTGATTAAGAAATATTTCAAAAAATATAAAAATTTCAAAAATAATGCTCTATATTACAAAATATGGAGACACCAACAATTTAAAAATATATATATAGAAAGAAAAAATTAATTCAAATCAATCCATAGTATCAACATTAAAATTAATTTTATATAAAATAAATATAATGTTCATATATCTCAATCAAAAATCAATTTGATCAAAAATCCTGCAATCCTCCCAACTCTTTCTAACATTATCCATCCTCTCCTCTTCACACTAATCAATCACTGCATTAGCTAAAAAGTCAGCCACTTTATTACTTTGTCTAAAATAGTGGTTACATTCCTAACCTTCAAATTCTTCCAATTTAGACCAGAGAACATCCAAAATGTTAGGAATCATCCAAGACTTAGCTTTCATACTAGAGAAATCTAGTATAATCACCTTTGAATCTCCTTTGATTTATAAAAGGGAGATTCCATAGTTTACTACCAAATTTACCCCTGAAACTAGTGCTTGTGCTTTAGCTTCATTATTGGTACCATCCAAAAACTTAAATAAAAGAGCTCTTATTAATGATCCACTATAATCTTTGATAACACAACCTGCTCCTAAATCTCCAGGATTTCCTCTATAGGCCCCATCAAAATTTAATTTAAACCATCCTACTTTTGGTAGAATCCAACAAACTTCCTTTTTGTCATTCCTATTTTTATTATCTATTAAATACCCTTGAACGGGTATAAATTTTTGAATATTAATCAAATGTTTATTAAACTTATATCTCAATAATCTACACATTGTCAACTATGTTTACAAAAAATGAATTTCATGAAGTAAGGTTAAAAATTTGCATTCTTATACTTGAAGTTTAAATTTTCCAACTATCTTGAAGTGTAAAATTATTTAAAAATACATATATTATAAAATTAATAAAAAACTATTTTGAACAATATTTGACATTTCACCTATGCATATTTGAAGTTTCATAAAAAAATAATTCGTTTACTAAAAAAAAGTGTTTCATACACATGCAATATCCTTATCTTTTCATAAAATTGACAAACCTATTATCATAAATGCATCTATTTTACACACTTTTATTCTCTGGGTATTGAATAAAATTATATATTTAAAAACTATATTAAAAAATACAAAATTCATGTTCTTATGTAATTGTCAAATTATTTTTTGAAGTGTCTCTTGACTTTCTCTCCAAGTTAAACTATTGTTATTGTAAGAAACAAAAGTGTCACTTTAAGTCCCCCTTTTGTCCCCCATTATCTTACATCTACCCTTAAATGGCATACTAATGCCTTTGGCTTTAGAATGATTCATTCCATGGATCACACTACTAAACTTATGGCTATTTGAAAGCATTTATAGGGTATTTCTAACCCTATACAAAATTTTAAGTGGATTAATTAGCATTTTGTTGATTATGACACATAGGTTTCACTAAGACCATATTATGATAGATTTTCATCCTTTGTTTGCTCCTATCTTTGTGAGAATATTGGGCTACATTTTAAATATTTTTGCACCTTCACCTAGGCTTTATAAACTTCAGATTATAGTGTTCAACCATGATCAACCTAACATGTATTTGGATGTTACCTTGCATTCTTATTTTGTGCAATTTTCACCCATTAATATGCAAACATATTCATCCACCATTTACATTGTCTAGGGTGTATTTATGATCATTCTTGGAAACATATAAAACATTATTTGAGAAGAATATAGAAGAGAGGTTCATCCATCACTTATATTATTCTATCGTACATTGATCCTCCTAATTTTTTATGCCTCTTAGTTGTATGGGATCTCTTAGATTATGTTTAGATCATGCATCTCTCATTTCATAGATGGTTTCTTCTATAGTTTGACTCCATGCTATAATTTCTTGTATCGCTAGGTAATATTATTGCTGGATGAGACCATTATTGTAGTCACATTGAGCCATGGATTTTTAACCTTAATGTGTGTGTACCCCATGATAAGAAATTTATTATTAAGTTTCATGAATATCTCATCACCAATAGAGAAATTTTCTTGAGATATTTTTGTATATGTATATTTGATGTTGGTAGTCTCCTTCAAATTTTTCATAGAGTTAATTTTCCTTCTAAAGAGTAAATCATATAGTGAATCCCAGTGTTAAGATTATAATGTTTGAGTTATGATATTGGCTCACTCACATAGATATTTTTAGTTATTTAATTAATTTTATAATTATGGGGGAATTATTTGAAAATATTTCTTTGGGTGCCATGCTCCTTACTAGTCCTTGGAGCACCACATTTTATATTGAAGGCAGTTGATTGAGTGCACTTTTATTTGATGGGATTTATTCCATCAAGTGAAAAAATACAACATTATGTTGATATTTTTACATTGTGATTCTTGGGACACCTTTCATCATAATATATCTTCTCCAATTCATTGTATATTTTTTATTGGTTTATTAGTACCTCTTGGTTCACATTTCAATAATGGTGATTCTTTTTCCACATATTTTTGATCATTTTTATACTAAACAAACCTTGTATAGAGTACCAATTATTTAATTTTGAGATTACATATAATTTAAATCCATGTATTTTTGTAATACTATTTTTTTACCATAGGACACTTAGTATTTGATTATGCATTTATACATGGGTACCTGATCAGGCCTAGTCTACAGGACCCATTCAATATCTTTGATTCCATTTTTCTCACTCCTTATTTTATTATTAAGGGAGAATGTTGGAGTGAGTGTGTTCACACTCAATGATTTATATTTAAATTGGAGAAGTCACCAAACATTCATCTTTGGCTTTTGGTTTTGGAAATATCTCATTGGCCTATCATGCTTGATTTGAAATCTCTAGCTTCAATTTAGTTTCACTATCTTGATCACTATGCTTATTAGTCTTTTGATCAAATATATATTTATTATACTATTATTATAACTTATTTATGACATTAATTTCCTCATGATATTCATATTATTTGTCTAATCCATTCAATTTCATTCCCTTCTCAAACTTATTTATGTGCTTTCACTAGCTTGTATTAGGCAACTAATCCTTTGCTCTCAAGTGCCAATTATTGACATAGACTTCAAGGAGTAAATTTAACTAAATTAATGGTATTATATGACCTAATTAAACTTTATACATACTCTTATAATTCCTCAACCCCACTTCAAGACTCATTTCACAACATATTGCTTCAATGTTTTCTTAAAGGCTTATAGCCTTTTATTTGACAAATCTATGTTGTATGGATGTTTACCTCTATTATTTGAGAGTATAAGGACATTTATATCCAAAATATATCCAATTTTATGTGTGTGTCAAGTTTCACAGTCTGAATCCACTTTTATCTATCACTTCATTATCCTACCCTCATTTAGTCATAATTAGCCCTTAGGGACACCAACAAGTATATAATCCATACTATACAGTCTATTTTCAATCCAAAAACACTTTCTTAATTATTTTAAAATAAAATAGGGTAGTATTACAAGTTTCTATGATTTTTAAGGGTTACAACTCTCCCAAACACCAAAACCCTAGTTTAAGGGTTTATCCCTTCCTACACAGACTAAGAGCACAAAGAATTCTATAATTTGAATTTATCAAGGTTTTAAATGACCAATTTCCACCAAAATTTATTTTTTAACCTTATATAACTCATATAATAGGTGGTAACAATTTATTTAACCATTCCATTCTTAGAACACTAAAAACATAGAGGACTATGTGTACTTTCCTTGACTATGCAAGGTATAAACCAGATAGTATAAATTAAGGAAGTTTTTTGGTTTCTAAAGGTTGTTTTAAAAATTATAAATCCTAAAAAAATTTATAACACCTCAAAAATCCCTTATTAAATGAACATTCACCTTCCTTTGGTCAATTACCCTTCTCTCTTGATTTGTTGACTGTGAAAACAAAGTAATGACTTGTAACTACAAGGGTATCATTTGAACAAGATAGATTATAATATCTCAAAGAGTTATTTAGAATAATTATAAATTAAAAAATTATTATAATTTCATCATAATTTCACCATTAATTTCATCAAACATATAAAGGCCTTTCTTAGTGTTGATTGTACAAATATAAACTTGCCTATATAAAGAGCAAGGTACACATTGTGTATAGGGTATCTTCTTGATTGTCAAATAATATGAATATTTTAATTATTTCACTACCATTTAGAAATTTAAATATTAACCATGATTCTATACCATCATTCATATGATCTTTCACAACAACATAATGACTTGTTTGTCATAAAATTCCAAAATGCATTCAGGTGTCATAGTTTAAGACTGTCCACATCATAACAGAGTTTTGACTACAAAATGTTCTTTTCATTTTTGAGATTAAATTAAATAAAACTTAGCATATGACATAAATTTTACCTTGACTGAAGGTTAATGAGCATATCTCCTTCTTATATTAAACTTCACTAACTCTAGCAATTACTCTCCTCCTTGACTGTAATCTTATAATCTATAATTTCATGCTTGAACCTGCCACTTAACAAAAATCATCTTGCATGGTTATGGCATCAGGGGAATTTCAATGAAATATTAAATCAACACCAATACCAATAAAATATTAGAAACATATCTCTATAGGATTATCTGTTATTTATTCATTTGATTCATCAAACATACATATTCAGTCTACAACAGGACTCCATTACTTTTATTGAGAGGTTTTATATGTTCTTCCTCTTCTCTGATCCTCCTCAATCTTGTTTGAGACCTATATTATCTCTCACATATCCTCTCTCAATCACAATGATGTAAAATATTTTATTTTTCACCAACCTTAACATTGGTTATCAAATTAGTTACAAAACCACATCCTTTCTTGTCAACCCAACATATGGTTGAGGGTTACCATACTAAAACATGACTTCCACCTTATGAGTTAACATATAATACTTATAATTACCATTTAAATGACTTAATTAGACTTATTAACCCAAATTTACTCATTTAAACACTTCAATCAAGCATATGACCCTCCTAGACACATGTCAAATATTCAAATTTTCAAATTTCTTATTTTGGAGGGAAGACATTTAACAATTATTTAACACATCTTGAGGACCTAAAATGGAATATAATACATAAAATATACCTTAAAAGGTCACAAACACACTTGTAAACCCAACATTGACCAAATTTTGACCTCCTATTGACAAAACTCAAAAAATAATGTTTCTTGGCTTAATGTTCCTGCATCATACTCCCCAAGAGGGAGAAAAACTTGAGCCACCAATTTTATTTATTGAATTATAGTTTATTATTTTATAGTCCTTCAAGTTCACTTGATTGTTATTCTTTATTACTTTCTCCTTCTTGTTTGCCAAATTCTTGCATTTCTTCCTTGTTTGTGGCTTTGTTTAGTCTTTGTGTCCATGTATCTTCCACCTCTATGAGGTATTCCAATTATTTTAGCTCTTTGTTTGTTACATATTCCACCTATTATAAGTAATATTAAACCTTATAATACTCATTTTCAACCATATAAATATTATTATTCTTCCCCATGTTTGATTTATGGCTTATTTTCTCATATATCTCACTTGATTCTTGTCTCTTGAGTGATGTTTGCTCCTTGTTCATGATAACATATTATTTATTAAGCTCTAATGGATTCTTTGGTATGTTAACCTCTATCCTTTACTAGTATATACTCTCTTTTTCTATCTCTTCTTCAAACTTATTCACATTATGATGCCTTTTCCTATCATCTTGTTCACTATACAATAACAACTTATTGTTCCTTTCATTTTTATCATAGTAGAACATGATTTGGATAATATTTGGCTATCCATATCCATGCTTAGATAATTTATATTCATATTTATCTTTACCCATGGAATAAATCACCGTGTTTTCTTTCTCATACTCTATTTTCTTGCTTGTTTGTGGCCTTGTTTACACAACTCTTTATGATTTCCTTTATTGCTCCTCTTTTGGGTTTTATTGGAGTTCATCCTTGAATTTTGTCTATTTTACTTCACCTTATTACAGCCCCTTGGATGGGCTGCACATATATTCTAACATCTACAACTATTTTTACAACTTAAGTGCACCCATCTCTTCATAATCCTCATCAAACGTTGGTTCACATTACTCTTAACTTACTTGGGCAACTTGTTCTTTGTCTTCTCCTTAGACTCCCTCATTTTTTAGAGTCACACCAACATCCTCATGATGCATCCCATGATTATCAAGAACTACTTGAAGTGCTTCATTCTCATCTTGCATTTCTACACACTTATTCATCAAGGCAATGGTTTATATATACAAGAAATCTTCATCATTTGGGTAAATTTCACATATATCATCATATAAAACATTTGAAAATATGTCTATAAAACACTTATCTTCCTTTATACATTCATTTTATTTTTCACATGGATTTACCTTCATCTTTTTGGCTTGGTTTGCATGCACCATCTCTCTTATTTGTTTAGTTGGCTTGCTATCTTCTTCTACCATCATTATTGCTTAGAGTATACTTGTAATAGGATCCTCTTGTGCTCCTTTCATGATTTTTACAACCAATTTTATTCCTTTTAACTTCTTGGGCTGCCATTTCTTTCTCTTTTCACCTCCTTCGTACTTCATGCCTTGGTTATCTACCATGCCATCTTGGTTTTATTTGTCTTTTATCCTTTTTTTCCATATTTGTACTTTATTTTCACATGTACTTTTATCTTGTTTGAGGTTATCCTCTTCTATTTTTTTACCTTCTTGTTTAATCCACTTAGACCATATATATCCATGCCCTTGTTCTATTTTTGAGGGATGAAATTTTTAATTATTCCTCCCAATCTGAATACTATCCTTTTATTCTTCATAGATATAATCAAAATCAAAGTTCAAACACTTATTAACTCTAAAGGAAACTATTGAAAGATCATATCTTCATTCATGTATTCATGGGTGATCTTCATGCATTCTTTACATGATTCTTGTCTTATTTTAGGTTCTAGACTTGGAAATGCATCATAATATTCTTCATTCTCTTCATATTCAACATGTGTAATGCCTTAAATGTCCTTCACTTTGTCTTCTTCAAGATACTCTCTTTATTTGTCATCCTCTTGCCACTTTATGGGTAATGTATTTCACCCATCCTTCACCAAATTTTATGCCTTATGATTGGCCTTCACCAAATATTTCTTCATGCCTGCATACATAAACTTGAAAACAATGTTATCATATAAAATGAGATACCACATAGTCTCTTTGAATGTATTTGGCATATATATCCTCCATCTCTTCTTGTTTTCACCCTCATGTGCTCTTTTTGGCACTTCCATGTTATTATTATTATTATTATTATTATTATTATTATTATTATTATTATTATTATTATTATCCTAAATGAGAACCCTTTTATCAATCTATCTATATTTTTTCTCACTTGGCAACATCTCACTCATCATGCCTCTTTGGGCTGCCTTCTCTTTCTTCTCTTCTTTCATCAAGAAACTCATCTTGTGCCTTCTCTTATTATGTCTTTCACTTCTCTTTATATATCCATCTTCTCAATTCTTCTTCACTATATAGGCCTATTTAGACCTTCCTCTTAACAAGGTTATCAATCTTGACTTTTATAACCCTATTGGGAATTTCATCTTCCTTGATTCCTTATCTAGGACCTATTATTATCCTCTTTGACTCTCTTTTAGAGTATTCTTTATTCTCTTCTCTCTTAGCTCTTAGAGATCCAATGCTATCTTTTCTCTCTATCTTTTCTAGTCTTTTATTGACTAGCTTCTTGTCCTTACCATAAGAATTTGGGTATTTATCTCATATATTATAAATATGATATACCAATATACTAATGTAAATGGATCACACAAACAACATACTCCTTATCCCTCTATACCCTGTAAGGTTATACCCCATGCATATCTCATAACATTATGCATTCATCTTAAATAAACAAGATTGAATAAATTAAAACACATTAAAATAAATAATAACTTGGATATAATACCAAATGATGTAAATTTAAATTTTAGAAGTCACAAAAAATTCATCTTTAGCTTCTAGTTTTGGAAATATCTCATTAGCCTATCATGTTTGATTTGAAACCTCTAGTTTTAATCTAGTTTCACTAGCTTGATCACTATGCTTATTAGTCTCTTTCTCATATATGTGTGTGTGTGTGTGTGTGTAAATATAAATATATATATATATATATATATATATATATATATATATATATGTATGTATGTATGTATATGTATATGTATATGTATATGTATATATATGTGTATACACACACAGACACACACACACACACACACGTGTGTGTGTGTGTGTGTGTGTGTGTGTGTGTGTGTGTGTGTGTGTGTGTATATGTATATATATATGTATATGTATATATATATATGTATGTATATATATATATATATGTATGTATATATATATATATATATGTATATATATATATATATATATGTATATATATATATATATATATCTTGTATTATTATTATAAATTATTTATGAAATTAATTACCTCATTATATTCAAATTATTTTTCAACTCCATTCAATTTCATTCCCTTCTCAGGCTTGTTCCTGTGCTTTCACTAGCTTGCATTAGGCAACTAATCCTTTGGTCTCAAGTGCAAATTATTGACATAGAATTAAAGGAGTTAATTTAATTGAATTAATGGTATTATATTAACTCATTTTAATTTATCCATCCTATTATAATTCCTAAACCCCACTTCAAGACTTATTTTACAATATATTGCTTTAATGTTCTCTTTAAGGCTGTAGCCTTTTTTGACAAATATATTTTGTAAGGATGTGTACCTATGACATTTATAGCCACCATATAGCCAATTTTATGTTTTTTTTTAAATTTAATGGTCTGAATCCACTTATTTATATCAATTCCTTCATTATCCTACCCTCATTTAGGCCTAATTAGCCCTTAGGGACACCAGCAAGTATATAATCCATACTATAAGGTCTCTTTTCAGTAAAAGAAACACTTTATTCATTATTGAAACATAAAATATGGTATTATTTCAGTTTTTTATAAATTTTTAAGGGCTACAACTCTTCCAAACATAAAAACCCTAAGTTAAGGGTTTCTTCCTCCCTTTACAAGCCGAGAGCACAAATAATTCCATAATTTTAGTTTCTCAAGGTTTGAAATGACCAGATTGCCTCAAAAAATTTCATTTTCACCTTATATAAATAATAGAATATGATTTAACCTATAATTAAATCATTCCATGCTTAAAACACTAAAAACTTAGAGGACTATGTGTACTTTCCTTGACTGTGTAAGGTATAATCTAGTCAATATATACTTAATGAAGTTTCTTGGTTTATAAAGGTTTTTTTAAACATTATAAATCTTTCCCAACATTATAAAACATTAAAAAAAACTTATTCAATGACCATTCACCTTCCCTTGGTCAATTACCCTTCTCTCTTAATTTGTTGATTGTGCAAATAAAGTAATGACTTGAAACTACAGGGGTATCATTTGATCAAGATAGATTATAATATCTCAAAAAATTGTTAAAAATACTTATAAATTAATACACATACTCATAGTTTCATAAAAAATTCACCATTAATTTCATCAAACATATAAAGGCCTTCCTTAGTGTTGATTGTACAAATAAAAAATGGCTTGTATAAAGAGTAGGGTACACACTGTGTATAGGATATATTCTTGATTATCTGATCAGTTTTTTTTAATTATTTCACTCCCATTTAGAAATTTCAAATATTCACCATTGTGATGGAACATCATAAATATTATCCTTCATAATAACATAATGAATTTCTTATCATAAAATTTCAAAATGCATTCAGGTGTCATAGTTTAGCACTATCATAATAGAGTTTTGACTATAGAATGTTCTTTTCATTTTGGAGATTACATTTATTGATACTTACCATCTAACATAACTTTGAACTTGATTCAAGGTGACTTAACATATCTCCTTACATTAAACTTCACTAACTCTAGGAATTCCTCTCCTCCTTAACTATAATCCATAGTTTCATGCTTTAACCTACCACTTAACACAACTCATATTGCATGGTTATGGCCTCAGGGGACTTTCATGGAAATATTAAATCAAAACCAATCCTAATATAATATAATAAACACATTATATATGATTATCTCTTGTTTATTCATTTGTTTCATCAAACATACATATTTAGTCTACAACAGGACTCCATTACTTTTCTTGAGAGGTTTTGTATGCTCTTCCTCTTCTCTAATCCTCCTCCATATTATATGAGACATAACTTGTATCTCACATATCCTCTCTCTCTCACACACACATTGATGTATAATCTTTTATTTTTCACCAACCTTAACATTGCTTATCAAATTAGTTACAAAATCACTTCCTTTCTTGTCAAGCTAACGTATGGGTGAGGGTTACCATACTAAAACATGACTTCCACCTTATGAGTTAACATATAAAATTATTATTACCATTTAAATGAATTAATTATACTTATTAACCCAACTTTACTCATCTAAACACTTCAAACATGCATATGACCCTCCTAGACTCTTGTCAAATATTTAAATTTTCAAATTCCCTATTTTGGAGGGAAAATAACTAGTAGTTACATAACACATCTTGAGGACCTAAAATGGATTATAAGACATAAAATAGACCTTAAAATGTCCCATACACACTTGTACACCCAACATTGACCAACTTTTGACCTCTTATTGATAAAACTCAAAAATAGTGTTTCTTGGCTTGATACTCCTACATTACTCACTTATGTAGTTAGGATTTATTTAGAGTTTCTTTATATTTTTTGTATTTTAAAGTACATATATAATATTTAATGTGCACCTATTTAGTCAATATAATATATTTTGAGTGGATCACAACAATCAAGTGGTTTTTGTGAAACCAACTTATATGCCTATTTATTAGGCACTTTTGTGATATCTCTAAGGTTGTTGAAGAGATAAAATATGTAGATTATATATTTACTTTGGGAAAATAATGAAGATACTATTGTGCATTATTTTATTTGTGTTAAATGTTGGTTTAATTTTATGGTAATTATTTTTAGGAGATATCCTAAAGTTTGAATAAGTTATCATAACTTTGACACCCTTTGGCCTTAAAAATTTTGGGCCAACCTATAAGAGGGTTATGACCCATATTTTTCATAATCTCATTCACAATATAGTTTAGGTATATGTTGATTATATTATTTTAAAGGATAAGATGAGATACTATGACCTTGAGGTTTTACATATTATCCTTACATTCTTGATTAATTAAAGTGTTAATATTAATCTTAAAAAGTGTATGTTTGGTGTTACGAGTGGGGATTTTAGGTTTAATTATATCAAAGCATGGGATTTATATTAATCATATTACTATTATTTCAAATCTATAAATTAACCTTTACTAATGAGTCAATAATTAGGTTATTCTTTGGGAAGTTGGAGAAAAATTATTGATTCATACCTAAGCTCACCTATATCATTCATCCTATAAATCATTTTATAAAAAATGAGAGTGGATTAACTTGGTAAAATGAGAGTCATGCCGTCTCCTGAGCTCACATTTCCAAAAAATTTGAAATTGGGTGTCGACAGTCTAGAGGTCGGTGGGGGTACGGCTTCTGAAATAGATGGGGTATTGTCATCTCGTATGGGAAGGACTCTGAATGCCCCTACAGAGACCTCTCCTGCGGGTGGAGGAAAGTTTTTGGCCAGGTGTTTTGCCTACGCTCCTGGATCAGGGTTTGAAGCAGGGGGAAGAACTTTCACGAATGTGGTGGCATTTGAAGTGAATCTACATGAAGCTGTGCCTCGTGCATCATTTGGGCCATCCCGTGTTCTGCCAGTAAGTGCTCTAAAACCCACTAGGGTAACTATAGATCCAGAATTAGTTGATGAAATCTTTGAACGAGTAGAAGTTTTTTCCTCTCACGCTGCTATTTTTTGTTTTCGTGGCTTTTGGCCCTCTCTTGCTGATCTACATGGCTGGATCTCCAAGAACTAGTTGTCACTTATTGAAGACATTATTGAAATCTTCCCATGTGTTAAAGGTTTCTTTATAGTTGTCTTCCAAAGCCCAGAGGATAGAAGGATAATCTTGAGCAACAGTAATTTTTTATGGTTGGGTAAATATCCTCTCATGGCTAAACAGTGGCATATGGATTTTAATCCACTGACGGAAACCTTTAGCAAGTTCCCTATCTGGGTTTGGCTCCCAAATCTACCAATACATCTTTGGCATGAATTGGTTTTTAAAACCATCGGGAATGCTATAGGAGACTTTTTATTTGTGGATACTTCGAATAGTTACCATTTGACCTGTGTACACTTAATGGTTGAGGTGGATGTTTCTAAGGGCTTACCAGAGGTGATTTGTCTGGACTCCCCAAGGGGTACTTGGACACAAATGTTGGATTTTGAGGGCGTACCTTTTCGGTGAAAAAAGTGTCACTTGATGGGTCATACTGCTGCTCATTGTATGGCTGGGAAATCTAAGTCCAGATGACCACCTTCTTGGTGGTCTGAGGCTTCTTCCGAACATTACGTGGTTAAACAACCAATGGAAGATCTAGCTGATTTTGATAATGAAGATAATATCCATTCTGAGCCGATGATTGAGGAGGATTTGTGGGTGAAATATTCCATAGATGGTCCTATGGAGATTGGGAATAATGATCATTCTAAGCCAGTTGTTGAGGAGGCTTTGGTCTCTCCCCCTATTGTGGAGGAACTACCTAGGAGCCAGAATGTGGCTAGTTTTCAAAAGGATGTTGCTGAGTCATCTGTGTTCCCTGGGCTTCATGGATCACTGTCTTCTGAGGTATGGATGACTGAGGCAGCAAAGGTAGAGGATGGATGAACAGTTGTTAAGAGGAAGAAGTCTAAGCCTTTGGTCCCCCCAATAGATATGAATCTTCGGTCCTGTAAAAAATAAATAATTTTTATAACCTCATTTGTATGGGAGGTTGTAGGATGCTAATCTTGTTTGTATACGGTTCATTCTGTGTTGTGTCAGCTATTTCTTTAGGGCTTTTTTGCTATTTTCAGGTTCCTGTTTAACCTAGTTTGGTTTGTTCTAGTTTTGGGTTCCTTTTTTGAAAATCGGTTGTGCTTTATGGTTTATATCTTTTTTGATGTTTAGGATTTCAGGGTCCCTTCAAAACCTATTTTTACCTTAATCTAAAACCTGGTAATATGACTTATAAGTTACATTTGAGGTAGTAAATTTCTTCTTCATGTCTCCACAAATTCTTATGTCACCTAAGTCTAATAGTCCCTCATACTTTATATTAGGGAAACTAAGGTATATACTGCCTACATGTTAGACAAATATGATGATTATGGAAAGGATAGGGACATATATTTCGTTAACCACACTCTCATTGACTATGATACATGATATACAAAAGTGATTAAGTGATTGAGGAATTATATGTGAAATAAAGAAATGAGGGTCATTTTTAGATCCAAAACTCTACATACATTCTTTACCTAACCATCTCTCTCATGAAAGGTTTTTAATTTCATCAAACATTTGAGCAATGTAAAACTTACCTAAGTCAACCAAAAATACATCAAAGGAAATATCATTTCTAATTGGTTGGTAGAATCCCCATTGTAAGTTGGTGATCTTATCTATACCAATTTACTAGATTAATTCATATATTACATAGAGAAACCCATGGTTTATTTCTTCCTTATCATATACTATCATTATAAACCATTAATTTGATAATAGTTATCCCAAAAGTAACAACTCATAGAAAAAGTGATGTCTTCAAGTCATCACATCTAAGTACATGATTCTTGATGAGGTTTTATATCAAAAGGCTTTTAATGGCATACTCCTTAGATGCATTGACCAAGAGGAATATGAGAAATATATTTTCCATTTTCATAGTTGAATTTGTAATGGAAACTTTTGTGGCCATGTAACTACTTGAAAGACCCATGGGATGGGTTATTTATGGCCTATTATTGAGCATGATGTCAAAAACCTTTTTCACACTTATTTTGATGGTCACCATTTCATTATCATTGTTTAACCCTAAAATGTTGGCCAAGATTGGTGTTATCTATATTTTACTAAATGGATATATATAAATGAAATAGCATAAGGGTGATAATCAAATCTATATCAGTCCAATTAGATGATAAACTTAGTATAAACATACACTAAATTTATTATGTTGATATAGTATAAAAATTGAAAGTACAACTATGCTAAATATAAAAATGACAAAGAAGTGAATTACTTATCTTGTTCTAATGATAATGAAGTTTTGGATCTAGAATAAGCAAAAATTAGGAAATAAGTAGATTCTAAAATAGTCATTAGATTCTAGTTCTAATGTTTATAAATATCTAGATAATAATGTCAACATGGGATAGTTTTATTAATGATATTGTTTAGGTTCAATGCACCAATGTGGATGCTTATGGGTTTTGATTTACCTTCACTTGGGTACATTCAAATATAGGTATTGGACATTCATTTCTTGTTAAATCAAAAAACATTAGCTTTCCATCTTCAATATGACCTTGGGAAAAAATGGGTTAATGTGCACATGGTGTCAAGCTAACCCCAATGACCCCTATATCAAAAGATGCTTCCTAAATATCCAAAAATTTAAATAGGGACTCATATTGATGTATTTATCCCCTATATTTTGGCTTGTGAATGAATCATAAAATGTGTGCAAATAAAGTACAATAGTGACCTAGTTTGTAATGTGGCAAATCAGGCCCTTGGGATACTCTTTTAGTACTTCAAACCTATAGATATGTATTATTTATAACTGGTATGGAAATATGGAAGCTTTGATCAATTGAATGATTGATAGAATGATTTTGATAAGTGCCTTGGTATTTTTATAGGTGATGAATGAATGAGGGTTGATATTATATTTATATCAGTGCCTTTAGAGTAATAAATTGCATTAAATCACTTAGTCTAACCATTATGATACATTTCATTTACAAATTATATGACTTTAAGACACTAAAAACTTGTGACGGGATAGGATACTAATGTCAATACCATATTCTAAATTAGATGTTAGTGTCCAATGAGCAAGAGAATAGGTATAAGTTTATAACTTATAGAGATGGAAGATAAGTATATTTTAAGCAGTTTGGGTAATATATAAGGCTTGGTTCATCAATATAAGACTAGTAAAACTAATATATATGGGACAAGAGGTATGAAGATAGACCAAATGTGAAACTTTTGGAAGTGATAAAGGTAGAGAACTAAGAGTGCCAACCAAGGTCTAATTTTTTCAAGTGTACAAGACTAAGGTGATATATAATCACAAAATATCATCAACATTTCCATGCTTTAATCTAGTAATGAAATTTATAGTCTAAGGTAAAGGAATGTGTACCTAGGTGTGTATACACACCTTGTATTTACATGTGTCCAAATTGAGTGCTTTATTAGTGACTAACCTGTAACCAAGAGTATGTTATAGTATAAAATCAATGCACATAATTTGGGTTGAAAGTACTTGAAATTTATTTAAATTTAAATAATAAGGTTTAAGAGTACACTTGTGTGTCGATGTAACTACCTTGATTATTATAAAGTTATTCTAAAAAAGATGTATCATTGTAAGGCTTTAAAAAATGAGATTAGGATAAATATAGATAAAATATTTAAAGTGCATATATCCAAGGATATATATATATATATATATATATATATATATATATATATATATATATATATATATATATAACTTAGAAGGCACATACCCCCAAGTTTGGGGTAAAAGTGAGTTACCACCTAATAATTAAGATTAACTCAACCATGTAACCCAATGATACTTATAACCTGGTGAGGATGGATGATCAAGTCCAACCTAAAAACTTGTAAATATTGAGTGATTTATCACCTCAATGATACCAAAAGGTGAACTAACTAATGTAGTATATTAGCTCAATAAAATTCCATGGGGTATCAATACAAAAAACATTTATGATATGGTAATAATCCACAAAAGAGTTATACAATCTAAAATTGATTTGAATTTTACAATATTAGGCACATTTTGCATAGAATATGCACCTTATATATGTCTCATGTTGAAACTGTGTATAACAATAGTACCACTATATAGAATTCTTCCACAACTATGAATCTGAATCATATAACAATATGCTTTGGCTAATTTGCATAACTGTGAAAGTGTGGAGGACATGCTTCAAAATCATACATCCAATATATATGGATAAATCTAAAAATTTATATAAGCACCAATTCAAAGGACATGTTTCCAAAACATGCCCCCACTATAAACTAGACATTTTAATTATTAAATAGGTACAAAGAACATGCTTCTACAACATTCCCCCATTAAATCTAATAACTAATATAAGTACCATACTGAATAAATGTTGAGAATATGTTTCCAAAGTACACCCCCACTGAATATAGAAATTGTGAATGTGTGGAATCCATGCCCATATGACATGCCGCCAATGAATCTTAAAACTAATATAGGTATCATATATTGAATGAGTGTGAAGAACATAACTATAAATTATGCCCCCACTATAATCTATAATTTTTAAATGTGTGGAAGCCATGTCCATATGACATGCCTACTAAATCTAAAAATTGTGAAAAGTGTAGAGAATATGTTGTATGATATTCCCCCACTAATATTCCACCCTTTTTAGGTGAGGTAAAGATAAGAAATAGTAGTTACCTCACCTCAAAAGGATAATACAATTATATACTCTATGGATGTAACCATGTATCATATAGAAGGGAACAAGTCTAGGTAGATGTATCATTGAAGCACATAGAAATAATGTGATAACATATAGACCTAAGATGCATGATAAATATCATGGAAACATCTAAATAATAATAGTACAAGATCAACAAGAAAATAAGCACACTCATACAAGTAATCAAAAGCAAGTCAAAATACAATGGTACAAAGATACTACAAACAAGGTGCATGTTCAAATGTCACATAATTGAAAGGACATGACTTAGTCAAATGTCCATAAAGACAAGGATGACATATTCAAATGTCCATATAAAAAACAATGGCATATACAAATGTCAATAGAAGAATACATAGGCATGTGGACCACAAGCAAAGGAGCATATTCAAATGCTCAAAAAGGGAAAACAATATACTTAAGGAAGTGCATAAAGTAAATCACGATCAACCAACATAAACATGTCATAGTAACCCATGGATCCAATGTGTTAAGAAAATATTTCAAATGTATAGTGTATCAAGTACCTTGTGTAAGATATAATCATGAAAAATAGGAATTTATAAGTACATGTGTAAGCTCAAATATGATAATGAAGAGTGATCATCGAATAATATAGCATATGTGTCTCAAGATCAAAGAATCACATGCCCCCAATGTCCATATGACATGATTAAAAATAAGTCTAAACATAGAAAATATTAATGTATCATGTATTTTGGTATGCATGTATCACACTCAAGTAGAAGTGTGACCCATATGTATATGTATGAGTAACTGAGTATATTGAACATCTATATGGAAGTAACACTTCAATGCCAAAGAACCAATAAAATATGTAAGTTCCAAAAGTGTTTTTTGATGATTTTTTTGGTATTTTTGTAATTTTTGACATAGTTTAATCAAGTCCTCATACTCAAAAAGTTAAGGACCACCTATAAAGGATTTTAATCTTTGTTTATATTGATTTAGTACCAAAATTTCAATGTTTCCATGTAATGGTTTTCCTATATACAATTGTGAAAAAAAATCATGTCCATCATGCCATATGCAAAACTTCATACCCATATGAGGAAAGTTTACACACATGTTTGTAGTGTCTAGCTTAGTGTTCCACTCAACTAGTCAAGTTTGTCTAAACTTTAGTTTTAAATGTGGTTCATTTATTGATATCCATATAATTGAAAATTTAACAAATGGGCCAAAATTAATAATTAAGTGAATGTATTCATGATATTCAGGATCTAAGGGATAATATATTGGTCCACATAGCCCCACAAGTTTTATCATGCTTGTTTGGATCAAACCTGATATAGTGGTAATATACCCCATCAAGATTAATATTAATAGTTAAATAAACAATATTTTGTCTTTTTTAGGTATACTTATCTTATAAAAGATAATAATTATTCTTCCTTTTACCTATTGTGGACACATTATGTATGTGTCTTTCACTCTTATATTTATAGATTAGATCTTACAATCTCACACATTGATTAGTAGTATGGCCAATGATCTGATGGTAATTACAATATGGTACTCCCTTTATGGGGAGTATCCTACTACCTAATCTATGTCTAGTATAAGGTAAAGAAATCATTATATGTTCAAGTAACAAAGATAATATGGTATCAATGGTATTTTGTTGTATTGTGATCTATAGTATTTAGGGTAAAATCTTTTGATAAGATTCCACATTACTCATATGATGTCCTTAAATTTGGACCTTATAAGGTTGAATAAGTGATTTTAACCAAGAGGGATCTATGGAATAACAATAATTTACATCCGTATCTACTAGTTTTTATTTATCCTTATCTAGATTCAATGTTGTATTTTCTCTAACTAGGTTTAACTTATATGTTTCAACACCCATAGGTTCAAATAAGTTATGTGACACGTGATCAAGTGGATCAAATTTTAAGTTTCACATTTTCTCATATATCATATCATAGGTTGTGTCATCATCACTATAATATTAATCTAAAACATGGTCATGTTTTTGCTCAAAATTGGCTTAAAAGAAGCTCAAATATTGGGGATTCTTGTGGTTTTTTACTCTTTTGTTAATGATTATTTCTAATTATGAATATTTATGTGAAACTTAGAGTTTAGTGTTTTATTTTTATCTATAGAGTAAGGAATCATTGTACTTAACTCACCTATTATGTAAATATGTCTATGTTTAAAAGGTATGGATTATTTAGGTGGTACTACTGTAGGGATGCCTTCAGCTTCAAAATGTTTTATTTTGAAAAAAATGAAAGGTTCATCATCAACATGAATGGATAATAAGGTCCCTTCATGTAATAATTTTACACGCATATGAAGTGTATATGAGACAACTTCCATTAAATGTATCTAAGGTCTACCCAAAATTAAAGTATAATGTAAGGATTGAGACATGACCTAAAAAGTAGTTGAAATTAATTTTGGTCCTATAGTCACATCCAATGTAATTTGTACAACTTGAGGATATGTGAATTATAAAACACTTTTATGTGCATAACAGTGCTTTGAATAAGGGAAAATTTGATACTCATGTTGGTTAAGAATTGTATGCTACAAATGTTTAGGCCTAATCTATTATCAATGAGTAATCTTTTGATACATTTACTTTGTATTATTACTTATATGAACAAAGGCAAATTTTAGGTAATAATATATTTAGATGTTAAATCTATTGGATCAAAGGTGATGAGCTTGTTATTATTTTTTATTTCTTTCATAATATCCATAAAATAAGTAGGCTCAATATCACTTGGAACTTGTGGATCATGCATTACCTCATTTACGATATCCTTATAAATAGTAGATTACTTTAGGAGCTCAAGTATTTAAATATTAACATCTATATTTCTTAATTGGTCAACAATGTCATGTACCTTAGATTTTATTACAAGCCTAGGCTTTGGAGACATCTATTATATATTAAAAGGTGGTAGGATGGGTTGAGTAACATTACCTCTTCAAGTAGTAATAGCATGGACTGTAAAATCCAATATAATCCATGGGAAAAAATGGGTGCGTGATGTTATATATTATTTGAATAAGATATAGGTAGGACAAATGGTTAAAATCATGCATATTGGTGTCTAGATATTGGATCTATAACATTACAAAATGAATTTTGAAAAGAGATTAAGAGTTGGTTTTGCTCAAGAAACCTCTAATTATTGGCATGGATTTGATTATAAGATTTTACAAGATAAGTAATGTATCAAACCATAACAAATATGACATAATGGAATCCAAAATGGGAAATAGAGGTGTCCATGTTGTACATATTAAATGACAATGAAGGATTAGAAATTAAAAAAAAAACCCTAAATGACCTAAAGGTTTGATGTTCAAAGATGGGGTTCACCAAATATTTAACCCTAAAATGTTAGTTTAGATTGGTTTTATCTAGATTGGATTAAATGGGTATATATAAATGAAATGGCATTTTGATGATAATCAGATCTATAGTAGGCCAATTAGATGTTAAACTCATATATAAACACATACTAAATTTATTATGCTAAGATAGTCTAAATATGGAAAGTAAAACTATGTTAAATATAAAAATGATAAAGAAGTGAAGTACTTAGCTTGTTCTAATGTTAATGCAGTTTTGGATCTAGAACATGTAGAAAGTAAGTAGGAAGTAAATTCTAGAATAGTTTTCATATATAGTTCTCATATTTTTGGCTCTCTAAGTATTAATGTCAGTCTAGGATAGTTGTATTGATTCTAATGTCTAGGTCTAACACTAGTGTCCTATATAGAATATATAATGAAATAGGATGTAACCATGTGGATACTTCTAGGTTTTTATTCCCCTTCACTATGGTGCATTCAGATCTAGGTCATGGATAGTCCTTTCTTATGAAATGGAAAAATTCTAGATTTATATCTTCAATGTGACCTTAAGGGAAATGGGTTAGTGGAAACATGAGGTCAATATGACCGCAATGACCCTTCTATAAAAAGATGATGCCTACATAGAAAATACTCTGAATAGGGCCTCAAATTGATGTAGTTATCCCTTATGTGTTGGCTTGTGTTTGAATCATACAATATGTGTAAATTAATTACAATAGTGGCATAGCTTGTAACTTGGTGAATTAGGTTCTTGGGATAATCCTTTAGTATTTTAGACCTATAGATGTGTAGTCCCTATAATTGGTATAGAAATAGGGAAGCTTTGATCAATTGAATGTTTGATAGAATGCTTTTTATAAATGCCTTGGTTTCTTTGGTATTTTTCTAGGTGAGGAATAAATGAGGGTTGATCTTGTATTTTTATCAATCCATTCAGAGTAATAACTCACAATAAATAACTTAGGTTGACCATTAGGATAGTTTTATTTTAAAATTGGATGACTTTAGGGAACTAGACACTTGCATTGGGATAGGACAATAGGGTCTATGATATTTTTTGAAATAGATATTAGTGTCTATGGAATAGGAAAATAATTATAGGCTTAAAAATGATAGAGATAGAAGATAAGTACATTTTAAAAATTCTAGGCAAGATGGAAGTCATGGATCATCAATATAAGATTGGTCAAACTAAGAAATATAGGTTAATAGGCAAAAGGATAAATGGTATGATAGACTTGTATAAGTGAGAAAGGTAGACAACTGAGATGAATATCCAAGTTCTAAGTTTTCCAAGTGTACAAGACTAAGGTGTTATATAATCAAAAATATCATCTAGAATCATAACCATTGAGTATTTTATCAAATGGGTAAAATCAATACCTTTGACTATAGTCATTGGATGGGTAATTGGAAAATTCATTCTAAATTAGATAATTTATAGGTTTGAAGTCCCACAAATCATCATCATAGATAATATATCCCCTTTTAAGAAGCTTAAGGTACATGACCTATGTAATAAATTATATTTATTCCATTACATGATCTCTTTATAATACCAATAGGTAAATGTTCAATTTGAGGCCATAAATAGAACATTAAATTCAATTATCATCAAAACCATCAAAGATAATAAAAGAAACTAGAATCTATAGTTCTATCTTGTAATGTGGGCTTATAGCATGAGAATTCATACACCCATGGGGAACCCCATATTTGATTTTTTCAGTCAAACTTATTTTGTTTCTTGATTATACCTAGCCATCAAATGTCTCTTTATGGTCTCCTTGATCATGAATAATATAGAATCACATGCTTGGGTAAGTTATAAAGTCTATTTGAGTATCCACTTATGGACACATAAAACAATATTGCTTGTGTGGAATGCATGTTCCACCAGTGTAATAATAATATTCATGATCACCCCATTCAATTAGGATACCTTCTACTAAGATTCAATAGCATAATAGATAAAAATAAAGGAGAAGGTTAATATTTTATACCTAACAAGCTAGTCCCATATTTGGTAATATAAGACTTTAAAAATGGATATTTTTAGCTATTCACCTTGGAGGGAAAGGATTTTGATGAATCTATGAAATTTTTAAACATTAAATGTTACTTTGTGTGTGTGTGTGTGTGTGTGTGTGTGTGTGTGTGTGTGTGTGTGTGTGTGTGTGTGTGTGTGTGTGTGTGTGTGTGTGTGTGTGTGTGTGTGTGTGTGTGTGTGTGTGTGTGTGTGTGTGTGCATGTGCACACGTGTGCATGTGCGCATGCATGTGTTTGTGTGTAATTTCACATTTCCATCTTTGCATAAACAAAAATCCCATTATTGTTGTGTATTTTTTAGGTTTTAGTCATTTTTTTACATATTTTTTTAGTTATGAGTTAGTGTGATAAAAATGTCAAATGCAACATATCAACTTATTACATATTTACATACTACCTTATTTCAATTAGATATGACTCTAAACCTTATCATATAATATGAACCTTATTTAAATCTTTATGGGTACTATTCACCTCATTTCAATACACTTTCATGAAAACTTAGAAAGTCTAGCCTATAGCATAGTCTATAAGTTTTTCCATGATAGAATCCCCTTTTTACAATTACATCTAAGCAAAAAATCTAGAATACTCAAACAAATAAGATTTTATACCTATCTCAGTGTTTGATGATAAGTCATTTTATCTTACTAGTTTCATGGGTCCAAGATTTGGTGATAAGAACCATCCCAAAAAAATAAACACTATATAAAAAAAAATTTATGCAATCCAATATTCAATTTTATATAAAATTTAGTTTCATCGGGTTAACAATGGGGGGAGGTTTCCTTACTCACCTATAGTTAGTAATTGGGGATGAGTCCAAGCATCTTCCTAGTTACATGAGACTAAGTGTAAGGGGTCATAAAAATCAAAATCAAGGAAAAATTCACTTTAAGAAGTGTCCAAAAACAAATAAAATCCATATATATCTTGCATAGTGTTTAACTCTAAAATTTAGGTCATGGGGATGTATAGTTAATAAATATATAAGTAGTTATAAAATTATGGTGATAAACTAATCTATAATATGCCAATTATTATAAAAATTTGTATGATCGATATTGCTAAAAAATAGTAAATTAGAACTATTGAAAGATATTGGAATAAATAAAAACAATTGGTACTTAATTGCTTTCTTATGTGTAGGTAGATCCAGACTAGAAATATGTGTAAATTATGCAAGATTAGTGTTTTATATCAGCCATTTATTTATATATATTATACTTCTATGATTTTAGACACTACCATTAAATCTAGACACTATCATTGACACTAGTGTCTAATTGTGATGTAGATGTCCATTATAAAATAATGCTTGGATATGGATGTGACCAACTTCACCATTCTAGTTTTATGTCACATCACTACCAATGTTATCAAATTTGTGGTATAGGCTATCACTCTTCATTTATTAATTAAACCCTAACTCTTCACCCTTCGTCACCCTTAGAATTAATTTATTTAAAAATGGGTCAGTGGGCTCACAGTGTCGAGTTTACCCAAAGACACCTCTGTTAATGGGTGTTCACACACATACAATACTCCAAAGAGTGACTTAGACTTATGTAATTCTATCCTATGTGTGGGAAGGTGTGTGCACAAGGGTGAAATATACTATATGAATATGGAAGTAGTGATCTATGTTGTAATTTGACAAATATCACTCATGGGTTTCTATTTGAATGTTTCAAACCTGTAATATGATTTCTCTTATGCTTGATATAAAAATGGGGATGAATAGAGTATAATAGAGTGTTTATGCAATTGATTGATTTATATTTAGTAGGTTTTTTTGGGTATTTGATAGATGAATAATGAGAAGAATTTGAATTATATTTATACAACATATTTTGAAAATATCTCATGGTAGGGTTCAATAAGACAATTAAGTTATTAAGATCATTATATCTCAATCACACAACTCAAGTGTGAATATATAATCTGGTGAGGGTGAGTGATTTAATCAACTCATCCTCTAAATCTAATGATATTGTTAACAATGGTTCTTGAGAGACCTCAGAACATGATAATTATGGGAATAGTTATTAATCTCACAGAAAGGAGAGAAAATAACTACATGAAATAATAATATCATTCTAAAGAGTTACACAAAGATTTGGGATATTATATTATAAATTATTATCACAAACATCCAATGCACATATGCTAAAACTATTCATATATTATTCTAAAATATAACTTAGATTAATCTATAAATATTATCATTGATACTAAATAGGAGTCATATAAAAACACATTAAACAAACACATATTCTCCAAAGATGAAAATAATTCATACATATCTATTAAGATTGTTTACAATTCTGCACTTGAGTATAAATTGTCATTCTAGACCTTACTCTAATATAGATCAAGAATCTCAATTACTCAGACTGAATGTAACATTAATACTTATAAAATAATCAACACCAAAAGCCTATCACAATCCTAAAAGGGGTTGCTTATACTATGTTTGCAACTATATGTAACTTCCATACTATTTCTTTCATACTAACTACAATTGCATCCTCCAAGTTGTTGCAACAAATATTTGGAATGAGTCTAATAATAAATAAAATATAACCAAATTTGTGAGCCATATGATGTGTCACATATATTCCTCATTTACTCATTTATGAACCATCTAACATGTCACATGTATTCCATATGATACAATGTGCACACAACCTCCATATAACACTCTATTAGACCTAACCTCTTGTCTCATCATGAGAAAAATTTGAAAATAAGAAGATACCATTACAAAGAGAGAGTAATCCAAAATTGGAAACAACTAAGCAAGAGTCATATAGCTTTCATGAAGTGCAATTTATTGATTTTCACTTTATACGCACTACTTAGCCACCCTTATAGGTTGTCAACTAAGTAACATACTAATCTACTACCTTTTTAGGTTTTCAATAGACTAGCATACTTGGGTGGTCACCATTTTTGTATTTTCACCCATCCTAGTCCTACAAAACCTGCTAAGGCATATCATAGAAAAATTTCAAAATTGAAGCCAAATTTTCAAAATTGATCATTGCATACCACCTAGTAAGGTGGAGATGGAGTCTAAGTGATGGAATGAGTCAAAGGTTGTGATGTCAAAGAAGGAATGATCTAAGGAGTACCCTTTTTTCTTGGAGATGCACCAAAAGTTTACTAAGTAAAATAAATAATGGAGTGTTGACCAAGGGCTTGATCAAAGAATAAAACTCAACAAGTCAAGTTTATTGCTTCCAATCCAACAAAAATTCATGGTTAACATGTAGAAGAGCATGTAGTATATCCTAATCTAAAAGGAGTTTAACCAAATTGGTATCCTCATTGATGTGAAATTAGGATTTGGCCATGGACATTTTGTTATCTATATCCTATAATAGATCATTAATTTTGTCTATGTGCCTTTGTGCTTGTTCTCTAGGGAATTTGTTTCATAATTGGTTATGCCAAGTCTAAAATCATTGCATAACATTATCCCATACATGGTTTTAGGATTGTATAGACACACTCATTTGATCAAAATAAGATACATGATCCACCATGGTTATCTTATTTATGGATGCTTACATAAAGTTTGATTGTGCACTGCTCCATGTATCATCTAGGTGCTAATTCTATTCCAACATACATTGTGCAACTTGCATTCCCTGAGTTGTAACCTTAGATACATCATGTTGATAAACCATGATCAAATCCAAGATAGTCTCATTTCAACATTGGTATATTGGCCTTACACACTAAGTAGGTTGACCTTTTGAATAGACAACCAATCAGTGACTAACTACATTATAAGATGTGATAGATTGCCTTGGTCTAATATAAAATTATCGTTGATGACCTCTTTAACTAAACTAGGATAGGCATCTTAAATTATTTGATTTACCTTTCATATATACTAGTATAAGCTGACATTTTACTAGCATAAGTTTTGAACTTTTTGATTGAAGGCCATATATTTTTTGACGAGGGAATATTGAAATTTATCCAATCCTTCAATTTGCATTTCTAATGGGAGATGAAAAACATCCAAAGAATACTTTGTGGTGGGGGGGGTGTCAGTGCCAAAGTTGTTTTAGGCATGATTACTAAATCCTATTATAGTGGAGTGATGGACAAGGAAAATGCACTGGGATTAATTTTACAATACATCCCACATCCAAAGACTTTAAATTAGTAGTGTGTTAGACAGGACCTAAGATGTAATTATGGAGCTCTTTTTCCCAACTACTTTCTATGTAGTCGCTTCCTCTTATTTTGTCTATGTTTGATACAAAGTGGTGTGTGTTTTCTTCACCTTCACTTTTTCCTCAACTTGTGTTTCTTACTCTAATTCTTATTTCCTTTATGTTTATGTGGTGGTGGTCTTCTTTTTGCATTCTACCTCTATGGCCCTCTTCATTTATTCATCCACTTCATCTTATTTCTTATTCATCTCTTCATCCCTTGTTTTCTTCTATGCTTATTGTCTTCCTCCTCTTTCTTCTTATGTTATTCATTATTTATCTTCTTCTTTTCTTCTTCTTCTTTCTTTTATTTGGATACATAAGTGGTAAATTTTTATTTCTTCTAATTTTCTATAGCCTATTGCTTTACTATTTGTATAGCATCTTGATACTTCTTTATTTATGATTCTACAACATAATTCTATCACAAATACTTAACCTCTTGTTGCTTATTGTCTTTTCATTTTTCAACTAGTTGATGTAACACTTCTATGTCATCAACTCACTTATAAGCCTTAGATTCCTTGGTTGTTTATTGGGTTGTAGCTTATTGTTGTTATTGTTTTGTATCTAATTCTTTCCTAGCATCATCCTTATGTATTTACAATTACTTCTTTCTTAAATTCTATATAGGTCATTCTACCTCTTAACATGTATGTTTTTAATCCTCTAGCATCTACAATTATAGTTCCACTTCTTTAGTATCTATCAATGATTTATTTGACATGGATGGTGAAGGTGTTGGAGTAAACACTTGGGTAATTTAATTTAGAAGACTAGAATTTTTTTGACCTATCCTCTAAAATGTTTTATTTTTTTAATGTGGTCCATCTTTTGGTGATGGATAGAGAAGTGATGTAGGTGTATATTCTATATCTTGGTGTGAAGGATCATTTAGTAGATCTGATTCTTCATCTTCTAGATCTACTTGCCTATATCTTCATTATGTGAATTTATTATGATGAAGTGTTATTAGTGGAATTTATAGCAAGGGATATAATAGACATGGGTGTGATTAAATTCTCTAGACTCCACTCATATCAAAACCTTTTTAGGTTTTTTATAGACATGCTATAGACATGGCTTACTTATAAAAAATATGCACACCTATTCTCCACAATTTGCTTTGAATGTGCTGAGCTACTAGTCGATCACACACATGGAAAAATTTAATTTAAAAATTTATTCTTATCATTTTTTTACCAATCATTATGAGATGGTAACCCTTGTGATTTTTTATATAACTTTGATTAGATGTGTTGTCATACCTTTCTTTATCTATACCTATATATTCCTTTAGTAACATTGTTGTACAATTTTTTATTGTTTGTAACTTTGAGCGTGCGCATGGAAATTTTGAACGCTGAGAGCGCGCATGTGTGAGCATGAGCTCATACCCTGAACCAAGTAGCCGTTGATACAGTGGATGGCATGGCTGAGGTCTTTGCTGAGCGCGCACCTCCACTTGGGAATGGGGAACGAATCTAGATCGTCCACCCTACTACGAAAGGGGGTTCATGTCTAGGTATGAAAATAGAAAAAGGATCCCCTATTTTTGGTTCTGTCCTTGGATCAAAGGGAAGATCTTATGCGGATGTGGCTTCTTATGAAGCTGAAATACAAGATGCAAAACATCAAGCTTTTGCTGGGAGATACTGCGTTTCACCAGTAAATGTTTTAAATCCTATCAGGGTTAATCTAGATCCTAAAACTATTGAAGCAATCTTTAATCGGGTAGATTGTTTTTCAAAGTATGGGGCTATTTGTAGATTTCGTGGCTGCTGGCCATCTCTAGCTAATCTACATGGCTGGATCTCTAGCACCTGGCTACCACTGATTGATGGAGATGTTGAAATATACCCTTGTGTTAAAGGTTTTTTTATAGATTTACTCCAAATCCCTAAGGACAAGAAGACTATTCTGTCCAATAGTAATCTTTTATTGCAGGGTAAATACCCTCTTATGGCCAAATGGTGGCATAAGGATTTCAACCCTCTCATGAAAACCTTCAATAAGATCCCTGTCTGAGTTCGGCTCCCTAATTTACCAATACATTTATGGCAAGAAGCGATGTTTAAAACCATCGGTAATGCTATAGGGGAGTTTTTATTTGAGGATGATGAAACTAAGAGGATTTACCGCTCTACCTGTGCTCGCCTTATGGTTGAGGTGGATGTTTCTAAGGGCCTTCTTGAGGCGATTTGTCTGGATTCCCCAAGGGGTTCTTGGATGCAAATGTTAGATTTTGAAGGTTTACCTTTTCGATGCAGAAAGTGTCACCAGATAGGGCACGTTGTAGCCCAGTGTACTACAGGGAAATCCAAACCCAGAAGCTCACCTTCTTGGTGGTCTAAAGTTGATCATGAACACTATTTTGCTAAACAACCTGATGAAGATTCAACTGATTCAGAGAATGAGAATGAAAAGAGTATCCATTCTGAATCGACGGATCAGGTGACTCCGCTGGAGACTAATCCTGTTGAAGGTACTGTGGAGATTGGATTATGTGATCTCTCTGAACCGACTACTGAGGAGGTGGTGGTTCCTCCACCACTTTTGAAGGTTTCTCCTAGGAACCTGAAGTTGGCTAGTTCTCATAAGGATTTTGCTGAGGCTTCGATGCCCCCTGGACTTCATGGATCATAGCCTTCTGAGGACTGGGTTGATGAGGTAGCTAAGGTAGAGGATGGTTGGACAATAGTAAAGAGGAAGAAGTCTAAGCCTTTGGTCCCCCCTCTAGATATGAAACTTCGGTCTTGTAAAAAATAATTTTATTGTTTGTCTAGCACTAGTCTGTTGTTTTCAGATTCCTGGTTAATCTGGTCTTGCTTATGCAGGTTCCAGGCTATTTTGTTTTCTGGAAGTGCTTAAGTTTTATCTCTCTTCTGATGTAAAGGGTTTCGGGGCCCCTTCAAAACCTGTTTTTACCTTAATCTAAAACATTGTTGTACAATTTAATTTTTAGATATATTTTAATTCAGCCACTTGATTCATCATTAATGGTCCTAAAGAAACTTTATTTTTTATTAAATTAAGGTCACTTCTCTTGTGTCAACTCTCAGACTTAATAGTTATCTAATACCATTCTTTTTGTTATATTATGTGGCTCTACCAACCCCTTCTTTCATGGATCAAATGGTATGCAATGTTTTTCCTTACTATATTTATTAAGACTTAGAATAAAATACCATAAAATGATAAATACATAATAGGAATTAAAAAATTCAAAGCACATAACAATAAAATTAGAAACCCTAACTAAAATGGTGCAACATATCACCACCTCAACTTTGCAAACCCAATTTAGCTAGATAGTGCTTCAGTATACAACCATTCACTAAACTTGGTAGAATATTGTCATTGATATATTTCAAAACCATAATCCCAATATATGATATTTCATGAATAATAGATAGACCTTTCCACCTAATATTGATCTTACCTAGAAACACACAGAACATGTAGTCATATAATAAAACTGGTTGTTCTACATAAAATTCCTTAGTGTGTAGGTTTTTGTCATGTCATGATTTCTAGTTGTGTTTTTGTATTTATTTCATCTAAGTTACTCTAATTAAATTTTAATCCATCCTATTTAACTCTACTATTTTATTAATAAATGACTCTTGGTCATCTAGTCACATAATTTTAGTTATACATAAAATAGGGTAGGGTTAATTTTAAGATCCCTTATAGAATGCCTTGTTGGAATTATTTGGTGAATATATGGAAAAATATTTCATAGGAATGTTGAATCATATATGATTTATGTAAAATACATTGATATTTGATAGGAGTGGAAAGAAATATAAGATTCAATATTTTTCTGGACTACCTTTTAGCTACATTAAATCAGGATGTTGAACAGAACCACCAGATAATGTTGAACAACTGGATCAAATGGATAAACTAAATGGATTTAAGTATTAATTTTAAAAAATAAGAAGTCAAAAATTTCCCAAAAATTAAATATTAATTCATATTTAGATTCTTATCAAAGAGCTATTCACTTTCAAAAAAATAATTGTCATAATTTGAGTCTATATGCAAAATTTATAGCCTATGAAAGTTACAAGTCAGTTGTGTCATTTGGTTATGTCATTTAGTTATGTTATTTGGTTATGTCATTTATTTTCAATTAAATATATGCATTGAATGGTTGTAACTAAATGATGTAACCAACTATCAATTTTAGGAGGCTGTAACTTTTGCATACAGATTTGGATTGTTGTGTTTTATTTTAAAATTGCACAATTCTTGGAGAAGAATATAAATATGCAATAATATTTAGGTTTTGGTAAATTTTTTATACTATATTTTAATTTATCCCATAACATATCAATTTTAGGTCTTTAATGCACATAGTGACTTCTCAAATTGTACTAATATCATGGGGCAGTTGTTGAAAGTATATTTTGATGTTTACCTATGGTAGTCTATGTACTATATATATGTGGTGAATTAAATGCTAAAATAATAAATTATTATAAATTGTTGGAGATTTGACCCAGAAAATAATTTACATTCCTAAATTTTAGGTGATTTATACTTATGTAGTGACCCTATAAAATCACCAAAAACAAATTTCAAAAAATGGAATGTTCATGCATTAATGAATATTTTCCATTAAAATTTACCCTAGATTGGGGACCACGTATTCCAAGGGCATGTATAACTCCAATCCATAGGTGATTTGAAATGGTGTGAATCCTACCACATGTTTATATTGTGTGTGATAGGCCCACATAACCATAAGAAGCTAGTCCTCCTAGTCATCTCACTATACATCATAGATTTTCATAAGAATCTTTCCTAGAACTCTATTTACAGCTTTTACCTGGCCATTTTATTGAGGATGATAGGTGTTAATTTTATGATTAGAAATTAGATATTTTTTACTAAAGGTTTTGCTTATTTTATTTGAGAAGTGGGTACCTTTGTCACTTACCAATTTTATTGGACAACCAAACTTGGTAATGATGTTTTCATAGAGAAATTTTATGGTGTCTTTCATACCATAATTGGTCATCACAATATCTTCAACCCACTTTATAAAATAATTAATCATGTTAGTGTATACACATAGCTCTAATACCACTTGTTAGGATCTTACAGTACAATTGATTACTTTTGTATAGGCTACTAAACACAGAATTAAACTAGAAGTAATAAGTAACTAGAAACCAAAAACAACAAAGAATAGGAGATACGAGAAAGAATAAAATCTATATTAAAATCTTCCAGAAGGAAATACAATGAAGAAATCTCTCTCTTCTCACACCTCTTAGATGTACAGTAATTCTCCCTCAAGATTTCTCTCTCTCTCAATCAATTACAACCAACTCAAATACTGAATTGTCTCTAGTAGATATTCTTGATCTTGCACCTTACAGATCTTCCTGATCTTGCACCCTTGCAGATACAATTGATCTTGCTCACCCCTTGTGTTTCAGATCTTCTTGATCTTGCTACCCCATAGATCTAATTGATCTTGCACACCCTCTTGTGTTGTAGATCTTCTTGATCTTGCTACCCCGTAGATCTAATTGATCTTACACACACTCCTTGATTACAATACAACCCCATGGGTTTCTTAAATATAATTGAGAAGCAAACAATAATTAGAAAAATAGACTCAAGACTAATTTTAGTCTTTACATGAAAACTAGTTATTCTCCTAAAATTAGAAATGCTATCTAATTCTGGAAATGCATAGAAGTCTGATGTCAGTCTGAAGATGACCGATGTCGGCTGACCCCTAACTGATGTTAGTTGGTTCTGACTAATGCTACTAATGCAATCGACCCCTAACCAATGTGAGTTGGTTCTGATTGATTCTACCGATGCCAGTTACTATGTAGCTCATTAGTGAAGCTTTTAGCTCCACAACTTAACAATCTCCCACTTGGAGATAAATAGCTGCACTTTACCTATATAGCAACATCCTCTAGCTTGTTTCTCTAGCTTGTTTCTCCCTCTTCAAGTTCAATCTTGAAGACCAACAAAATTTTAATGAAGATTCAACTTCTCCTTTGTTATCGGCTTTGTTAACATATCAGTAGGGTTCTCATCCATATGGATCTTTTCTAGCTTCAATTGTCCATCCTCTAATACCTATCAAATAAAGTGGTACCTAAGTTGTATATGTTTGGTTCTTGAATGAAAGGCTGAACTCTTTGCCAAATGAATTGCACTTTCACTATCACTGTAAAATCTATAACTCTCTTGCTCCTTTCCCAACTCTTCCATGAACTGAGTCATCCATATCATTTCCTTGCTAGCCTCTATGACTACAATGTATTCTACCTTTGTAGTAGATAAGGCAACAACCTTCTGCAACTTTTAAATCTAGCTAACCACCATTCCACCAATAGTGAACACATATCCTGTGGTGCTTCTCCTACCATCCAAGTCACCTGCCATATCTGAATCTACATACCCATGTAGAGAAGTGTTTGACCCTCCATAGCATAAATGCCTACTGTTAGTCCCTCTCAGATATCTGAGAATCCACTGAATTGCTTTCCAGTGTTCCTTTCCTGGATTGGCCATAAATTTTTTGACAACTCCCACTGCTTGGGCAATATCAGGTCTAGTACATACCAACCTGACCTTATGTCTCATCTATCCATTCTCTCCTTCCTTTAACCTATAAACCCATTTGTTTTTCAGTGCTTTATTTCTAACTGGTAACTCAACCAAATCCCACATATGGTTCTCTTCCAAGGAATCAATTTTCTCATTCATGCCATGCTCCCAATATTTCCTAGATTCTACCTACATTGCCTCATCAAAACTTTTTGGTTCTCCACCATCAGTGAGCAACAAGTAATATAAAGAAGAGGAATAATGAATTAGATGCTTACTTACCCTTTCAGACCTCCTCATGGGTGTTTGAGACTCATTGATAGCTTACTATCCACCCAAATTTCTTTCTAACAATGACCGATCCCAATCATCTTTAACCGACGTTGGTCTGCACTTTATTGATGTCAATTCCACCTGACCGACAATGATTTCCACTTGACTAATGTCGGTGTCTACCTAACTGATGTCGATCTCTATGTTTTTCTCTGAGTGATGATTTTTACCTACGAGCTCATTTTGGATCATAACCTCATCCAAATCAAGATTGCCCTACTCAGAATTATTTAGCCTCTTGAGCTGATCACTGTCCATCACCTCCTCATTAAAAACCAAGGCTTTCCATTTCTTAAAAGTGTCAAAAACATCAGATTTCCTCTTTATGTAATAACCTCATACCTTTCTTGTAGCATCATCAATGAAAGAAACATAATAATGTGATCCTCTAATAGAAGCTACCTGAGATGGTCCCCACACGTCTATGTGAACAAGCTCCAAATTGTGCTTCTTCTTTGTTGACCCAATTTTGAGAAACCTCACTTTCTTCTATTTCCCAAAAATACAATGCTCATAAAAATCTTGATCTATGCTTTTCAAATCTGAAAGCTTACCTTTTGACTCAAGAACATGCATTCCCTTCTCACTCATGTGACTAAGCCTACAGTGCCACAACTTTGCATCTACATCTGAAGTAGATAAAATAGAAGGAGAATAATTAGTAATACAAGTAGATAGATAAAGTGTACCTACTTTCTTACCTCTTGCTAATACAAGTGCACCCTTGGAAACTTTCCAAGATTTAGTTGTAAGAGTTACTGTGCAACCCTCATCACCCAACTTTTCTATAGAAATCAGATTTCTCTTCAGGATGGGTACATGCATGACATCCTTCAACACCCATGTGTTGCCATTTTGCAATTTCAGCTGCACTTTTCCTTTGCCAACAATTTGACAAGGCTCATCATCCCCTAAATAAACTTTTCCAAAGTCTCCATGGACATAATCATTGAAAAACTCTCTATTTGAGGTTGCATGGAAAGAGGCACCAGAATCTAAAACCCATGATTCTAATTTATCCAAGGAAAATATAAGAGCATCCTGTGAAACAATACCTACATCATTTGCTTCTTTATTAACTTCATGCTGATTTTATTTCAACCAACAATCTTTCTTTGCATGCCCTTTCTTTCCACAATTCCAGTAGGTTATTCTTCCATTTCTGGATTTGGATCTCCTTCCCATCTCTGACCTTGATTTCTCTTGCTTGCCCTTCTCTCTTTGCCATCCCCTGATTTCAACACTTAAAGCATTACCTAATGTTTCCCCTATGCTTTTCTTGTGAATTTCTTCATTCAAGATTACACTAACAACATCATCAACTTTCAAGATATTTGAAGCAGACACAATATTACTAACTGCCATTACCAAACTATGCCAACTTTTAGGTAAAGAGGATAAGATTAAGAGAGCCTTAATTTCATCATCAAAAACTATTTTGACTGAAATTAACTGATTTACAATCGTATGGAAATCATTAAGATGACTATATATAGATCCACCTTCTTGTATTTGCAAATTAAATAATTGCTTCATAAGATATAACTTATTTGAAGTTGAGGGTTTTTCATATAAATTTTCCAAAGTATCCATTAACTCTACTGTTGTCTTTTCTTGTGATAAGTTGGAAATCATAGAAGATGCCAGGCTCAACCTTATAGATCTAAGAGCCTTTCTATTAAGAACCTTCCATTCTTCATCTTCCATATTTGTGGGCTTCATTGAAACCCCACCCAACGGTAAGTATAGATCTTTCTGATATAGATAATCTTCAATCTACATCCTCCATAATTGATAATTCTTGCCATTGAATTTCTCCATTCTTAGTTTACTTTCTTCTACCATGCTTTACTCCCACTCAATCAGAAACCCCTGTGAGTGAATTATGTAATCAACATACACTAACACACTTTGAAACCTGTGCTCTGATACCAATTGTTAGTGTATACACATAACTTTGATACCACTTGTCAAGATCTTATAGTACAATTGATTACTTTTGTATAAGCAACTAAACACAGAATTAAACTAGAAGTAATAAGTAACTAGAAACTAGAAACAACAAAGAATATGAGATATGAGAAATAATACAATCTGTATTAAACTCTTCCAAAAGGAAGTACAATGAAGAAATCTCTCTCTTCTCACACCTCTTAGATGTACAATAATTCTCCCTCAAGAGTTCTCTCTCTCTCAATCAATTACAACCAACTCAAATACTAAATTATCTCCAGCAGATCTTCTTGATCTTGCACCTTGCAAATCTTCCTGATCTTTCACCCTTGCAGATCTAATTGATCTTGCTCACCCCTTATGTTGCAGATCTTCTTGATCTTGCTACCCTATAGATCTAATTGATCTTGCACACCCTCTTGTGTTGCAAATCTTCTTGATCTTGCTACCCCGTAGATCTAATTGATCTTGCACACACTCCTTGATTACAATACAACCCCATGGGTTTCTTAAATAGAATTGAGAAGCAAACAATAATTAGAAAAATAGACTCAAGACTAATTTTAGTCTTTACATGCAAACTAGTTATTCTCCTAAAATTAGAAACGCTATCTAATTCTAGAAATGCAAAGAATTTCGATGTCAGTTTGAAGATGACCGATGCCAGCTGACCCCTAACTAATGTCGGTTGGTTCTGACCAATGCTGCCGATGTTGGTCGACCCCTAACTGATGTCGGTTGGTTCTGACTGATTCTACCGATGTCGGTTACTGTGTAGCTCATTGGTGAAGCTTTTAGCTCCACAATATGTGATCAATTTCCTAGTAATTATATATTGAGAATGATTGTGGTTAATAGGTAGATATATTATGCTAATAAAGACTATCCCCCACTACTCAAATGGTTTTTTTGCAAGTGTTAACTATAATGGAATTTCATCTTGATGGCTTAGGTTTCCCTTGAATTTTCAAACATCACACTATTGTGCTAATCGAAGTTGATCCTAAAATAATTAGGGACACCATAAAATGCTTTGTACAATCTTCTTTGTAGTAATATCACCTAAAAAACAACCTTGAACTATTCCTTGGTATGCTTCTTCAAGTAGTTTGGCAGTCATGTTCTAAAACTAATCTACATATAACCTCATCTTTGCCCAAATAATATAAAAATACATTTAATATGGTCTATGACAAGGCTCTTATGATTAATTATTTATTTTATTTTTCAAAATAGTGTGATGGGAATATCTACTATTCCAAAAATAGGGTGATTTCTTCTAAGTGTTACAAAATTATAGATGATTAAAAAATATGTTCATTATGAGATTCATCTTGAATATCTTCTAGTTAATCTCCATTGTGTAATCTCCTCATTTTTTCATGTCAAACATTTTCCTATTGCTATGTACCTAGGGATATGATATATTAATGTATATGGGTTGATGGAGATGCTAACATGTGGCACACATCCCTTAGTTAGTTATATGGATACAATATATTAAGATAATAGAGTAACTTGTGGAATTAGTACATTGGTTAATGGTCAGCGTACATTAAGATTAGGAGGTTACCCATTCATTAGTTAGATAGATGTCTATATAAAGGAGATGATTATCGTGGTAAAGATATTAAGTAAACGTTGAGTCTTTTATTGTAAGAGGATATTGGAGGTTGTCCCCTTGAAGAGACATTGTGGAGTTATTCCTTCCTAAATGAGTATTATATGGTTTTGCCCTACCTTAATGGTATTTTTTCATATATTGAATATTTTAATCATATCACGATCATATCAAGTGGTATCAGAGCTTTGATTTGGGTAATTTGTGTGGAGCGAAACCCTAGTTTTTTTTAATCCTCAATATATTTTGATTGGTTGTGAATTTTTACATAATTTTGTTATTGGATATGTATAATATTTTAAATAGGTCAAAGTAAAAAAATTGATATTTTTTTATTAGTTTTGAGGGAGTTATTTCTATTTTAGTGTTTATAATAATTTCACTATATCTTCTAAAATATAAGGAATTTTTATTCTAGATTTTTAATAGACATGTAAGAAGATATAAGAGAATCACAGTAAAACTTTCAAAAATTTTAGAGTTATTTTGAGTGATTTGTTATGATTTTATGGTTTTTCATATATTAAATTTATAGGTCAAAATTTGTGACATTGTTTTCACAAAATTTTAACTGAGGTTCAAATATCATAAGAGGAAGATACATTAAAAATTTGGGACTTTTTGGATCATTTTTGTATGAGTTATTGACATTTTAGGGTTTCATGAACCCTAATTTTTTTTGTGGATCATGAAGTTGCAAAAAAAATTAGGGGAAGATTATGTTGATGCTAGAGAATGGTGGCTCATTTTTAAGGATAATAATAGTAAAACAATTTTATGGAAAACATAATTATCTCTTTCTTTTTCTAGGCCTGATTGGTGGTTTAATCAATTGAGTTTTGCACAAAAATATTCTTCACGGGAAGAAATGGAACAAATCTTCCTAGATCGATGGGATATAAAAGAAAAAGAGGATGTAGAAGATGAAGAAAATAATGATGATAAAGAAGAAGAAGAAGAAGAATAATAATAATAATAATAATAATAATAATAATAATAATAATAATAATAATAATAATAATAATAATAATAATAATAATAATAGTTCAAATAATTTAGCTCCAAAGAAATCTAAGTCAATTTTTCAATTTCATGGATGCATTCAAAAGAAGAAGGTGGTTGTCTCTATAAACCCTACTAGTAAGTTTAAACTCATTAACATGAATGTGGCCAAGCATATACATGTTCAAGCAGATAATATCAAGGAGGTTCATGTATATGGTAATAATATTTCAATGTTTAAATATTTGAAGCTCATTATGGAAAAATATGTTTTGCATTCAGATTTTTATGCTTTGGATATGGATGATGTGGATATAGTTCTTGGATATCCATGGTTAAAGACTTTGGGAACAATGAATATTAATGTTCAAAAAAATTTCATGAAGTTTTGGTATAGGAAAGAGAAGATCACTTTACAAGATATCATAGTGAAAAAGGCACCAATAACAATCCAAGTAGATCATGAGAATGAGATTGAAATAGGTGATGAAGAGCATGATGAAGATTCCGATGATATAAATAAAGACACACTACAACTAGAAATGAACACTTCATCTACTAAAGAGAAAAATAAGGAAAAGGTGGAAGAAGTAGAAGTAAAGGTGGATAAGGTCAAAATATTGGAAAAAGTTAAGGTATATAGACACCCATATCATCATGAGAGGAAACAATCATGGAACTAGGTGAGCAAGTGTCATAACAAAAATCATTTTATCTATACAAGAAATAAAATTTCCAATCATTATGGATATGCATGGAATCCAAATAAAAAATACTATGGCACATGGAATGAATGGGGAAATCACTATGATTATGCTTGGAAAAATAACTACTATGGTCATGGTTGGAATCAGAGTAGCACAATGGAATATCATACATGGAATAAAAAGAGGAATAATCATGCTTAGACACAAAAATAGTATAATTATAATAATGAACGAAATTAGAGGAGCATAATGGAATTTGGAAACAAGCTTGGAAAGCTATCACTTGCCAAGATCACATATGTATGGATAGATGATTGAGATTGGAGAGAAGTGTGCAATGATTTGAAGCACACTCATTATTTGGTTTCTTCTTATGTTTTGAGGATGAAACATGTCAAGGAGGGAAGTAATGCTATGTACTTAGGGATATGATATATTAATTTATATGGGTTGATGTAGATTTTGACATGTGGCACACATCCCCTTAGTTAGTTATATGAATACAATATAGTAGGATAATGGATAAACTTGTGGAATTAGTACATTGGGTAATGGTCAGCCTACATTAGGATTAGGAGGTTACCCATCCATTGGTTATATAGATGTCTATATAAAGGAGATGATTATCATGGTAAAGATATCAAGTATTGAGTCTTCTATTTTAAGAGGATATTGGAGGTTGTCCCCTCAAAGAAACATTGTGGAGTTATTCCTTCCTAAAGGAGTATTATATGGTGTTGCCCTACCTTAAGGGTATTTTTGCATATATTGAATATTTGAATCATATCAAGATCATATCACCTACCTAGGTTTAATATTTATGTGAAACTAAAACTCATGAAATAACATCAGCCATATAGAAATTATTCTACCAAGAATATGCTTATTGACAAGGTATCACAGTGCTTTGTGATCTATAAATAGCTCAAATGGTGTTTCCAATAGGTAGTGTCTAAACTTTCATAGTGTGAACACCATGGCTAAATCTTCCCACTCTATTTTAGTTTATTTTTTTCTATGGTACATAATTTTCTACTCATAAAATGAATGGGGTGATCCATTCCTACATATCCTAGTTATGTCAGCACTACTTCCACTTTGATCCCTAAGGCATCTACATAAACGTGAAAAGGCTTACTCCAAACTAGAAAAAAAAATATTGGAACATGCACCAATATTTATTTTAGGTTAATGAATACCTCTTGACAATATTCTATCCATAAGAACTACGTTCTTTTTCAGAGTAGTTTTTACAAAGGTGTAGATATAGCTACATATAATTTAATAAACTTTATATAATAACTAGTATGGCCTAAGAAATATATTACCTATATTAAACTTGTCAGTGATGGCATCTTGACAAATAATGTGATCTTGGCCTGATCCACAAGAATTCCTTTGCTACATACATGTCCCAATAAAACCCTGAAGGGTGTAAAAAACAAACATTTCTTTAAATTTAAGTCAATTCACAATGGCTCACATCTTTATATAATTAACATAAGCTTGGATAGGTGATTCATAAACAAAAAAAACACCTCCCAATCATCCAAGTATACTTATAATAAGTCATGGATAAAGCCCTTGAATGTAGTCATGATGGCTTTGGAAAAAATCATAGGTGCATTCTTCAATCTGAATAGCATAACCTTGTAGGTGAATGAGTCCCATTTTATAGTAAAAGTTGTATTATCTCTATATTATTATATTATTGTTATCTAGTGATATACACTAAATCCATTCATGAATGAATATACCATGTGTCCTATGATAAATTCTAGCACTTCATTGATGATTTGTATAGGGAACGGATGATTGACATAAGCATCATTTAAACTATGATAATCCTCACATACTCATGTTTCACCTATCTTATTTAGATATATTATCATTGGACTTAACCAATCAAATTTCTCTATTGGTAAGATGATTCTTTCTTCTTGCATGTGGTCTATCTTAGCTTTGACCTTCATCTTCATGTTGGGGTTCAAGTGATATAGTCTTTTCTTAATAGGGCATGCACACTCCTTCATTTTGATGTGAATTTATCCTAGTGAGGCATCTACACCATTTAATTTTGTAAAATTTATAGGGAACACATTTTGGTATTAAATTTAAAGCTACATAACTTTTTAAGTATTCACTTGAGTCTAATAATCTCCTATGTGTGCCATTTTTGGAGTGTCCTCTATCCCAATGTTTCTAACATATTCAATTGGTGGTTCTTGATAAATTTTTACTCATCATTAGGAATGGAGTCCTTAAATATCTATTGTCCTTCCATTTTTGGTAAATTAATTTGCCACATTCTATCTTATTTAATTTGGTCTACAATCAACTCTAGTAACTACTCAACTTCTCTTCCTAGTGCAAATAATTCTATGAGATCCATATCTTCTTTAACTTTTGAGTTTAGGGTCAACTCATCCTATTCTTGTATTATATGACATGTTTGAACTTTGGAGTTATCTTTTCTCTTCTCCTCCTAATACATTGATAGGGTATCATTTAGGTCAAGATACATTTTGATGCAAAGGGGACACCATCAGATAGTCTATATCTTCAACCCTACCATGGTAGAGATTTTTTTTTATGTTTTGTAATACCTAATGTTATATATGGGTTTAACTCTCAAAAATGAATTCTTGAATGAAATCACTTTGGGCCTACATCCAATGATTTGTTCCCCTTCGATTCTCTTGGTTTATATACCATGTAATCAAAAGAACTCCTAAGGTATACTTGAAACAATGTACCCAATACTTAGATGACACACCTAAATTCTAAACTTCAATGTACTTAAGGATATGAAAATTTGGACACTCTCCCTCTTGAAATATCATCTAACCTCTTCTAACTATCACTAGTAACTAAAAAATATATATCATCATCTTGCACACTTCATCTTAGTCTAGCCTCTCATCTCGATGAGTTGATCATTAATTTTGAGTGATTCCTTTTAATACACTGTTGAGTGATCTAATCCTTTGATCAATGTCTAGTATAAACTATTGGAATTGAAAAATGAACTAGCTGATATCCTCAATGGAAAAATACATAGGTATTTGATGCTCTATTATGAATACCATGTATAAATGCCATATTTCATGGTCTCCTTTTACCCAGTTTAATAGATGGGTATCTAAATTGCCATTGATTGATGAGATTGTATCCTAAGGTAGCATGCCATCTAGGTTAGGGTTAATATATTATTTATTAGAACAACTTGTTTGATATATAAAATATACTTTAGAATGGTTAGGAGACTCTAACAACATAGATCACATTTTTATCTTAACTAATTGAAACATATATGTATGATGTGGCATCAACTTGTATGTTGTTTAAATAATATTTCTTGGTATTGGTTCACTTTTCATAGATTTTAGTGGCTATTTTTAACTATCATACATAAATTTTCATTACATTCCTCATAGCACCTATAGTTCTATTTGTGCATTGAATTTCATCCATATATTTCTTATAAGTAGTATGGTGAATCTGGTTCCTTATGAAATATATAAGATTTAACCTATAATTTTTTCAATGGTATCACAATGATATCATCATCTTGATGAGACTTTAGTTGATCCATTACCATGTTGATTATCATTTAGCCATCATAGGCCCACTTCTTTTTAATCAACATAGGGCAATGTGTAGTTATTTTCTTCTTATTGATAACTTCAAATTATCCTGATAGGTTTAGGTCTATGATTTTTATCTCTATGTCCTCTAACTTCCTAATGGATTTCACTCCCATAATTTTCCAAACTAAGTGTAACTAGACTATATCATAGTGGAGGTCTTCCAATCACTTCCTAGGTCAATTTGGGAATCATGTTTACTATGATACCTATTAGAAGTAGATATTGAGTGGGGTGAATTAGTTTCAAAATAATTTATATTCAATTAAAAACACCATCATCGAAGCATTCATTCACATAAAGACATTAATGCCTAAAAAAATAACCACACAAGCATATCAGAAGATAACACGAGAGATTATGTAGGGAAAATTATTGGGGGATAAAACCTATTAAAATATGCACATATATTACTATCTTATAATCTCAAGATAAAATTTTTAGTGAATCACCAACTTCACAAGGAGCTCCAATCCCTACCTAGTTGAGCACACACCCAGCTAGTCTTCTCCAAACTCTAACTTGCAAGGAGGTTCCAACCCCATAGGAAACCAAGAACCAACTTATATACCTTGAAAATCAGATCACCTTGAGGACCTATTTTTGATTCAATTGATGATGACCTCCTTTATTTACATTTTTTACCCTTCAAACTCACTCAAATAGCCTCTTGGGCTTACTAGCTTAATCATGCCTCTTCTAAACTCATTAGGTCTAATGACCTATGTATCCACCTAAATAAGCTTGATTATATATGCATGAATGATCCTCTTATCCTTTTTATGGTCCTTAATAACCTTATCCTTCTCTTTTAAAGTCTCTCTCCTTTTCTTGTATCCACTTTTCTCTAACTCACACAAATAGGCCAATTAGGCCTTGTTGTTATACCACTTTCTTCCTTTCACCCATATTGGTCAGAAAATATCCTTAAACCAATTGGATTATAATTAAAATATGAAATAATACACTTTACACATAATAAATAATCACTCCATATGTCGGTTATAACCCATAGAGACCAAAACTTAAATAGGCCTAATAGAGATCTAATGGAATTAGGCCTTCAAACCCACATATTAAAATTGTGACCTCTTGGTCCACATTTAGCCTTGAAAAATGCTTGAAATACTTTTTAAAAAACCTTTAATATACCCCTAATAATCTATCCTTGGGTCCCCATCACCATTTTATTCATTTCACATCTTGAACCTATCAATTAGGTCTACTCACCTTTTAGGCCTTCTTATTGCCAAAAGCCTATCAACCATATATGGAGTATTCAATCAAATTTATAAAATAACCTAATAATTTTTTTTATTAATAGATCCTGAATGATATAAAAAACATCACAAATATCCATTTGACATCATCACATATGTGTAGACACCGAAATCGTGTCGACTCCCCTGGTCATTCCTCGTCTTCTTTCTTCTTCGCCTATTGAACCCTTGCCGATCACTTGTTTCATCAACCTTGACCCTGGCAGCATGTAAAGAGGAGCACAGAGCAAAAGGTAGACTCTATCCCCATTATGCATCTGCCGACGTCGGTCTTTACCCGACCGATGTCGCCGACGTCGGTCACCTATCGGCCGACGTCGGCAATCCTGCCGACGTCGGTCACCTTCCCCTTGTCCGTTATCAGTTAGCATTCGGTTTCCCGAAACGGTTGACGAACCGTTTCTGGAACCGTCCCCGTCCCCCGCCTTCATCAACCTCCGCCAGCCATTCGAACCGGATCCCCGAACGCTGATCAACCAAACGCTGAGCAACCAACCTGCGAATTCCTCCACGAACCTGCGAACTCCGAGCAATCATCGACACTACGACATCAACTAATCTGCACACCATGGCTTTCATCGGGTCTTCTACCAGGTAAGTCTTTATTCTATTTATTTTATTTTCTTTCTTAGTTATTGTTTATGTTCTGTTATCTCTGCCTCTGTCCTCAAACCCCCGGACTCTGTTCTGACCTCGTCCCAACCTCGTCCCTGTCCTTATCAAACCCAGTCTCGACTCTGTCTAAACCTCGTCCCTGTCCTTATCAAACCCTACCCTGACCATATCAGACCCTGTCCCGACTATTCAAACCTATCCCGACTCTGTTTAAACCCCCCAGACTCTCCCTGAACCTGTCCCGACTCTCTCAGAACCTGTCCCGAACCGTTTCCCAGAACCTGCCCCTACCGACGCCGGTCACTACCCCGACCGACGACGGCACATTAACCGACGTCAGCACCTTCCTTAACCGACGCCGGCACCACAGAGACCGACGCCGGTGACTGTGCAGAACAGTGCCGCATATCAGGTACGCCTTTTATTTTCTGTCATTTATTTCTGTCATTATCATCTACTTTCGTCCAATTTTCTGCTCTTTTTTATCAGTGGGTTGAAATCCTTCTAGGGAGTCTTCGTACTTCCGGGATCGGGCGTTCGCCTGACAACCCACCATATCTCTTATTAACATTTTTCTGTGTTTAGCCTTTTCTTCGCAGGTGTCATTCCTCCACAGCAAAAGAGGAGAATCTTTCAACGTCTGATTTCGGTGCGCACGACTATATCAGGTACTTCTAGCCTTAACCATCTTTCAGTTTCTTATTTCTTCTTTGAATGTAGAAAGCAATTTTGCATAGAAACATTCTGGCACGCCCGGTGGGACCCTAGGTCCTCCTTGGGTTCTTTCTTTCTTTCGTTCATTTAGGTGCATTAGGTTTCTTCCTTTTCGCCTCCTTTCATCTATTCTTAAAACAACATCATAAGCAGAACTAAAACGAACACTTCTTTCTTTCTTGCATTTCTAGACTAGCTAAAACTCATACTCTTCGACTCTTTCTCCATTCGTCTTCATACGAACAAACATTTTGACTTGGACATTAAAACACTTTGCATTCATCTCTGTTTGCCTGCATCTTTTAGACCACACATAGTAATTAAACCGCATATTGAATTAATCTAGATCACTTGATGTTACACGACCAAACCACCTGCACAAAACAAACATAAAACTTACCTGAGACAAGGCCCGACTGGGATTTCATCCCCCAGCGGATACCTTACCCATCCCGGTGACCCTACTTGGATTTCATCACCAAGGGGGAAGCCCACTCCGTTCTCTGGAGGAGTCTAATCTCTAGGCGAGGTATATCTTGGCTAAGCGAAACCAGCTAACCACTGGAATCGTGAAGTGAGGGGAGCTTGCTCCTTAGCACCAGGCCGCGTACCAGACCCTAACACAGACTTCTTCAGCACCTTAACAAAACCCGAAACCATCCATAGACTGCTTCTTCTAGGACCCATTTTTCAGCCAACCTTCCTATACACATATTCTAAGGCATAAGCCACTATAATCCTAATAATTTACTTCTAGGGTTTTAGGATCTGCTTGTGTCTTCATCTTATTTTTAGTTCTTATCTGCTTGTTTGAGCTTGTGAGGACGTTCTTTCTTGCCTTGAATGGTTCTGACACGTAGTCAAACCAAGGCTCTTCTTGACCACACTAACCATCAATCGCTTTCGCCTACCCCATCTATAAATAACCCCATAATGGAGTTCTACTCGAAGACCGAAAGAATTCCTACTAGACTATCTCTAACCCAGACGCCTATCATACCAGAAGGGGACCAAGATTTTGCAAGATTCTTGGACCTCAATACAGCAGCCCTCCAAAACTATCTCGCAAGAAAACCAATGCGGGACCTTTCAGACGACGTGGCGACGACATCAACACCGTTCGCCACCCAACCTTTTACGACTCAACCTTTCGCCTCAACCATCAACCCGACCATGGCCTATACGCAAAGTTCGACCTCCTCGTCTATTTTTAGACCAACCTCCACTGGGGTTTTATTACCCCCTCAACCACCTACAATTCAACCAAGTTCTACATCATATCAGAACTTGATTGTCTCGACCCCACACACTCTTGCACCTATATATGCAGGAGTGCCTACCTCGCCCTTTGTCAATGCCGTTACACAACCTCCTTTGGCGGTATCTAGTCAGCCTATGCCTTCGACCTTCATAACGCAATCACCTTTAACCTCTACTTCTGCCCCTGCGACTAGTCATCCGTACGTTGCGCCCTCACTAGTACAACCGACTATGTTGCACGCCTCTTCTAACCTCTTTCAAGCGCCTTACAACCTAGGAGGCGCTCAACCCGCCAATCTGTCAGCAGACGTCATCAAGATGCTGATGGATAAAATGTCCCGTCTCGAAGCTTCTATCTCTGGTTCAAGCAATACTTTGTCATATGAACAAGTTTGCAGCGAGCCCATCCACCCTTCTGTCCCTATTCGACCATACCCCAACCATTGGGAGCTTCCTAAATTCACTCGCTTTCAGAGTAAGGAAGACCCACAGCAACATCTAAAGGCATTTAGACATGCCTGTTACCTTATCGCCCACGACGATGCGTTACTTCTACGCACGTTTCCTATGTCGCTTTCTGGCCCTGCCCTTGACTGGTATAGTTCTCTTGCCAGACATTCTATCTTTTCATTCATCCAACTCGCCCAACTATTCATTGACCATTTTTCTATCAATATCACTAAACAAGTTTCGATCACAGACCTTTACTCTATCAGGCAATTTGACGACGAATCAATAGCTGATTTTGTCGCCCGTTGGAGAGGCCTGATTAACCAGCTCTCCTTCTCCTTGCCTCAACCCGAGCTCATTGAGCTCTTTTCTCGAGCATGTGTCAGTCATATCTCATCCACCTTGCGGGTTCAAACATTCCACACTTTCGACGAGGCCTTCACCATGGCCCGAAAGCTTGAACTCTGCGCCATTGAAGAAGATAAGGTCAAATTGTGTAACACTAACAATGACCATTCTTCTTCCAGACCTTCTTCTGCCCACTCTCAATCCGAGGAGTCGGCAAACACTGTCATCTTTAGACCATCATCTTCAACAATAACCAACCGCTCATCATCTTCAACATTAGACTACATCAATAAACATTTTCAACGTCAATCCATACAGCGTCAATTCACTCCAATTAGGGAGTCATATGCCTCTGTCTTGGATAAACTCGACAAGGGGAATCTTATTTTAGATAACCCGAACGCACCGTCCAATCAAAACCTTGACATCTTCAAGCAACCCTTTTCTAATCACCCGCCTACTCAAGACAACGTCCAAACCATAACCATTGACCCTCAAGACCATGATATACACACGGTCGACACTATCTTTTCTCTTATCCCTGACCAACCTCTTTCACAGGTGGAAGACCTTTCTTCCCCTATACCTCCTCCACATGGTGAAGAACTTTCTTCTCCCACTTCTCCTCTAGCGACTTCTCCTATATTGGAGGATGCTTCGACCACATCAACGCCAGCTACCTCGCCTTCATCCTTATTATCATCCATAGACGATCATACCTTTTTGACTCCCCAACCACACACAGAAGCCATAACTACTTCGGTGCTCTTTCCTCTTAAAGAGCCCACACCTTTAATCTCTTCTCCATTGAGAGAAAAACTGTCCACATCTAAGTCCAAACCCGCGCAGGCGTCCATCATGCCCAAAGAGACTAAACCTCTTGGTGTTCGCCCCACATCTAATCTCGCCTCGCACAAAGGTGGCCCTCAACCCAAACCAAAGAAGGCTACCAAACCACACCGGAGAACTCCTCCCCTATCTTCGTCATTACCTTCAATCTTGGGCCCACATCCGTCTACTTTACTCGGAGTGCTTCTCACTCCCATTCTTCACAGAGGTAAGTCACCTCCATTATTCTATCAACCCGTCAGACTTATACCTCCTTCAAACCATCGACCAACGCCTCTTACACCTCCCAAACCAATGTCACCAACCCTCTCTGCAATAAAACATCCCGATCCGTTAGCAGGTTCTTATGCCTTGCTCTTACGGCAATTGTTGCAGTCTTCTCGTCTCAATCTCCCGCCTCTTAGACCATATCACTCTCTCGGACCAAAACCACCATGGTTCGATGACACTCACATTTGTGCGTATCATCGCACACCTGGGCACGACACGGAGCATTGTCATGCCCTCAAGGTCGTCGTTCACCAATGTTTGGAGAATGACACCTCCCTTCTCAACCACATCATCAACAAACCTTCAACACCACCCCACTCATCAACTCTCGGATCAAGGCCATCTTGGTTTGACAACTCTAAATTCTGCCACTATCATCACACTCCGGGACATGACACCAAGCGTTGTTGCGCTCTTAAAGCTGTCATTCGTCACCACCAGAAAAAGGATTCCTTTCTTATCAAGGATCCTCTTGACCACCCCTTTGACAAAACATTATCAACACCAACCCATACCTCTCCAACCTCTTCATCTAAATCGGGATCTTCACGTCAGACTAGGGTCCCTTCGCTGCCTTTAACCCCTTTATTTGACATCAACACAGTCCATCTGACCACTAAACCTCAATCAACCTTAACCAATCCGTCAAACATTCTCCCTAGCCGCTGGGGGAACTCAACCTTCATCCAAACTTCGACCAATTTTTCAACACAGTCTCGACCACATATCAATCACTCTGTCAACTTAACCTCAACCAGACTAGCAACCAAACATTTAACCCGACCTCAGCCAAACATTCGACCCAACCAAAGACCAAATACCAACCAATCAACCCTCGACCAACCATTGACCAATTATCAACTGACCAAATCTCAACCAAACATTCGACCCAACCTTCATTCAACCCAACCTTTTTATCAAAACATTCAACCCTTTTTCAACCAGTCAACAACCATATCAACCAACTTCACATCCACTCATCAATCAACACCTGACCAATCCGGAAAGAGGCAAATGGGGCAAGTTTGCTCCTAATTGACTCGGACCTTAAAACACTAGCAAGACCCAGGGTCTTATTAGACCTTGAGCCTTTTTATGCGTTGCATCTGCGACCGTTCTACTGCTAGTCGAGTATTCATCCACTTGACACTTAACTTGAGCTCGTCCCTTGAGCAATCCCCGTCCTCTTTATCCTACTTCCTTTCAACCCTATTCCTCTTAACAACTCCTATAACCCTTTTATGATGTATGGATACTTTGTCCTACTAAAAGGGAGCCCTTGACTTTCTACAGTCTTGTCCATGACTCACATTTCTATCAAAACAAATCAAGATGTCAAAACATATCCATGGTCACTATATCTATATCAAAATCAAAAAAATAGACTGCTCCCTCGAAGGACAGCTGTACTATCATTGCTATAATAAATAGACTGCTCCCTCGAAGGACAGCTATTCAAAAGCCTTTTTATTAAACAAAAATATAGACCACTCCCTCAAAGGATGGCTATGACTACTCTGGCAATAAACAGCAACTTATTTTAGAAGCTTCCCGCATTGATCAGCTTCGCAACCTGACCACCAAGCAAATGACATCTCTATGCAGGCTTCCCGCATCGATCAGTCTGCCTCTCAAAAAAAAAAAAAAAAAACGAGTCACGGACTTGGCTTGTGGTTGTCTCAGGGTCTCCTATACAAAGGGGCAAAGTTATCTCTGCTCTTAAAACGGGTTACCCTCTTTCCTCCTCCTATTACCTACTCAAGGGACTTCGAGCTCACTTTAATGTCTAAGTGATTCGATTACCGCTCTAACATAACTATGGTCAACGACGTCACGCATAAATGGGGCTCTTGGTTCTCATAACCCCTATCTATGCCGTCTTTTTGGTCCTTGTCAATGAAAGAGCAATTTGCCTTTCATCTTCCTCTGCACTTTGGTCGCATTCACCTTCATCACTTGTCGATCAACTCAGCTCAACTCTCTTTTCAGACCATCAACATGACCTTGCCTATTCACCCTAGTTTCTATGGACACCAATACACATGGAAACTATCGACTCGCCCCAATTTGTGTTAAGCATAAACCAATACTTGCTGAAGCATAAATAGACCTCAATTCATTTTTAGCATACATCCATCACGCAAATGGAATATTGCTAGGGATGAAAAACCCCTCAACCAATGTTGCAGAATACACCATTTGGAAAAGGCTGCAACATCTTTTTTTTTCCTCACCATCCCTTTAACCCTCCCTCCCTTCTCGGGAGAACTACATCGGCCTGAGGCCCTATCACCAGGGCTATGTAGGCAGCACTCAGTTGACATGGGGTCTTCTGGGGTTAGCTCGGCCGCATCCTTTCATCCTTTCGTCCATTCATCCTTCCATCGACCACCAACCATTGGAGATCATGCCTATCTCCTCCGACCTCGACCACTTCCAAGACGTTGTTGCCTTGGTTGTTTTTGCATGTATGCTACCTCATGACTGGTTAGCAGAATTGTGCGCAGACCTTTTTAGACCCTCACAAGTATAGGATCGCACACCAGTTGATCCATAATACTTGTGACTTTTTCGCGTTTCTAGGAGCACTTCCTGAGCCCGGGATACCTGGAACGCGACGACCCATTTGGAGCTTCAGCTTAGATTGAGTGACCCGATCAGCAGACGACTAAATGCTGGGGCCCGGTTACTTCAATTTTGGCACTCCTCGACCCTTGACCTGCGACACTTTGGCCTGACCATCTCGTGTAGTGGTATACGCGCAATCACGACTTTTGCAGCGTTCACCCTCACCCCTTTTTTCATCCACTCTTTATCAAATCAGCACCCGATTCCCGGTTCCCTTTCCTCGACTCCTGCTTTGAGGGGGAATACCTCATCCTTACTCGAGGCATTTTGCTTCCTATTTTTGTCTTGCAGTTCATTCGAACAACCAACAAGACGAAATCAACCCTATCCCTCGCCTGGGGCACTCACTCCTATTTTTGTCTTGCAGTTCGTCCAGAACAACCAACAAGACAAAAAGGGGCAAATGTAGACACCGAAATCATGTCGACTCCCCTGGTCATTCCTCATCTTCTTTCTTCTTCGCCTATTGAACCCTTGCCGATCACTTGTTTCATCAACCTTGACCCTGGCAGCATGTAAAGAGGAGCACAGAGCAAAAGGTAGACTCTATCCCCATTATGCATCTGCCGACGTCGGTCTTTACCCAACCGATGTCGCCGACGTCGGTCACCTATCGGCCGACGTCGGCAATCCTGCCGACGTCGGTCACCTTCCCCTTGTCCGTTATCAGTTAGCATTCGGTTTCCCGAAATGGTTGACGAACCATTTCTGGAACCGTCCCCGTCCCCCGCCTTCATCAACCTCCGCCAACCATTCGAACCGGATCCCCGAACGCTGATCAACCGAACGCTGAGCAACCAACCTGCGAATTCCTCCACGAACCTGCGAACTCCGAGCAATCATCGACACTACGACATCAACTAATCTGCACACCATGGCTTTCATCGGGTCTTCTACCAGGTAAGTCTTTATTCTGTTTATTTTATTTTCTTTCTTAGTTATTGTTTATGTTCTGTTATCTCTGCCTCTGTCCTCAAACCCCCGGACTCTGTTCTGACCTCGTCCCAACCTCGTCCCTGTCCTTATCAAACCCAGTCTCGACTCTGTCTAAACCTCATCCTTGTCCTTATCAAACCCTACCCTGACCATATCAGACCCTGTCCCGACTGTTCAGACCTATCCCGACTCTGTTCAAACCCCCCAGACTCTCCCTGAACCTGTCCCGACTCTCTCAGAACCTGTCCCGAACCGTTTCCCAGAACCTGCCCCTACCGACACCGGTCACTACCCCGACCGACGACGGCACATTAACCGACGTCAGCACCTTCCTTAACCGACGCCGGCACCACAGAGACCGACGCTGGCGACTGTGCAGAACAGTGCCGCATATCAGGTACGCCTTTTATTTTCTGTCATTTATTTCTGTCATTATCATCTACTTTCGTCCAATTTTCCGCTCTTTTTTATCAGTGGGTTGAAATCCTTCTAGGGAGTCTTCGTACTTCCGGGATCGGGCATTCGCCTGACAACCCACCATATCTCTTATTAACGTTTTTCCGTGTTTAGCCTTTTCTTCGCAGGTGTCATTCCTCCACAGCAAAAGAGGAGAATCTTTCAACGTCTAATTTCGGTGCGCACGACTATATCAGGTACTTCTAGCCTTAACCATCTTTCAGTTTCTTATTTCTTCTTTGAATGTAGAAAGCAATTTTGCATAGAAACAATATGCTCTAAGCACCCAAAACCACCTCTGTAATAGGACCACTCAGATTGGTCAAAGTATAGTCAAGTAATTTGACATTTCACACTTGAACAGGGAAAAAATAAGTCTCTAAAATCATTATTATTAACATTTGAGACTTACATAAAAAATAAATGATCATTATATCCTTAAAATCTTGGTACAACACCCCAAACTCACTTCTATAATATGGCCACTCAAAAACTGCCTATAGCATATAAACAAAGTCATGAGGAAAGTTACTTTTAGTTATTAAAAAGGAAATTTCATGAATTACAATCCATATTAACATCTTATATATGAATTACATTTCAACTTAAAATTTATATATCTCAATATATAGTGTTACTCATTAGTCTTACAAACCAATCTTTCAAGCCATTCTCTCACAGTTTCAAGATAGCTAAACAAGTCTTTTTGGATTTCATGATTCAAATCCTAAAACTATATCTCTAATTTAAATAATTATTTTTTAATTAATTTGTCTAAAAATACAACAATAAATTAATTTAATTCATTAAATTTTCATATATATTCCATCACATCATTTCCCTTAGCACACCTAGAACTGTCATTCTATCACAAGAATACAATCATGATGAACATGAATTTGACCACCTATAGAATTAATTATTTGAATTTTTTTTGAATTAATGTGGTCCTTAAACATAATAATATAAAATTAAAATATAAATTTGTATATTTTAAATATCACATATGAAACATATACATCACTCTTTGAAGCATACACTTTGTCTATCTTCACTTACACATACATGCCATATATGAAACAACAACTCTATCACCCAACACACCCTATTAGATAAAACACATTACATACTTAAACCAACATACAAAGATAAATTAGGACACATTAAATATCCAACTAACCCCACTCATCAAATTTGCACACTCAATAAATATTTCAAAGAAAAAACTTTGTCATAGATTTAACAACATGACCATATGGTCATACACATAGTACACATAGTAATATACCTCTCAGATCAACCACCAAGTTGACACAGTCTTCACCTTGCCTTTACTCACACTCAAATATCAAGAACACTATTTTTCTAATAGAATTATGACCAATATGTCATAAAAATAGTCTTCAAACTAATATGCTCATCAACTCATCCATAGGGCACTCTACCCCTCCTTACATCCCCAAATTCACATATACAATCCTCTCTCAAAAACTCTCCCAAGTCTCTCTCAAATAACCTCTTTAATACACTCACCCATTCTACCTCTTTTAGGCTTAATAGGTCTAATGACCTATGTGATCACCTTCAATGCCTTGCTTAGACTAGCATGTTTGATCCTGTTCACTCTCTACTGGTCCTCACTAACCTATACCTTCTCTTTCAAAGGTTATCTCCTTTTCTTTGTTCCACACTCACACTCCCTCATTCAATTCTTATAAGTATATAAACCATCATATTTGATTTCACTATATATAGAGAAATCATGAATTAATAAGTCCAAATTAATCCTTGTTAGCCATAAAACATGCCGTCGCCCTTAAGGCATCTCACATGGGTCACACTTAAGCACAATCCACTTTAAAATAGGCCTAAGTCACTTTTGGGGTCTTATGAAGAACCATTCATCTCTTTGACACTTTTCCAAGCATAATAAGAACACAAGAACAATTTTCAAAAGCATGAGCCCATTATACATGATCTATAGGTCTATATTAAGTGATCACATTCACCAACACACTCTTTTTATAATTCCCAATTATCTCAAAAACTTATTTGTACACATAGTCATTATGAATGAACACACAATCACCTTGTAAGCCTTTGATCAAATAGGATATGATTGTTCAATCCTTCATAATGCAAACAAATCATCCTCATAGAGTATATAATATTACCCAATAGAAAATTCACCATGAAACATCAAAACAACATATACATAAGATCAAACACCCTTCTCAAGTCACTTTTAGAATAAGCACAAACACATAGTCAACTTTGAACATTAATAACTTTGACTATACACAATTCTAAGCCTTCAAATTAGATTCATTAGATGCACCATGGAGTCATCTTCATATTTTATTTTTATAGTACCAAAAAAATTTAATTCTATAAAAATATATGGACAAAATACAAATCTCTAATTTTTCCCTATGTTAAATTCAAATATTTAAATTCAAACAGTCACAGTTAAACTTCAAACATAATGCTCACATCTCATGTCCTCTCAGCTCAAATTGAATACACACTATTGATATTTTTTGATCTATAACACATAGTTTACCAATTCCAAAATTTAAACCATAGTCACTTTGACCTCATATCATGTAATCTTAAAATGTTGAATCAACATGCTCCATCAATCTCTATATATCAACTAGATCTTCAACTATCAATGCTCACCATTCAATTAATCTATATAAACACCTACTCATTATTGGATCCTTATCTTATACCTTTTCTCAATTATTAAATATCATGCACCTATCCTCATCTCATTGCTTCCTGACTTTTTGGAACAATGTGCACCATCGATCTTGATTGAATTTAAACTTGTGTAGAAATGACTAAGTATGGGAACTCTTTCAATATGCTTGAGTATCCATTTTTGAACCTTAATAACTTCCTTTTTGCTTACTCATATGATCTAAAATTTTGACCATATGATATACTCACATATCAAAATAAAACCATGTGAAAAATAGCTCCTATAACCCTCATACATGTGAGACATAACGCCATTGAAATGCCTTTTAAAATCTTTTATCATAGAGCCAACTATGTCAAAACCTACCTGGGAGGCCAACTTTGAACAAGCATATCATTTGATGTGCTTCATCACATGATCTAATTTTTATCAAAAATTAGCTAAGATTAAATTTGAACAAACCCATATGATTAGTTTCTCTTGACACCTTCACATGTGTAATATATAACACCATCAAAATTATCACTCGGTTCTTCTTTCAATATTGCAAAATTGGCTAATTATGAAAAAACACAGTCAAACTACCTAGAAGCCCAAATTTGAATATGTATATCCTTTAATGTGCTATATTGCATGACCTAAAATTTGGTGAAAATAAACTATGCATAAAAATATATAAACCCATATGATCATTTTGTCTTAACACCTCTATGCATGTAAATACTGGCCTTATCAACATGCTTACTTGACTCTTTCTAGCCATATGTAAATTTGGCTAAGTATGGGAAAATAGTGAATTATGACTGAGAAGATAACTTCTCACCCTCATGTATTTGATCATGATTCAATTTATGACTTGAGATCTTATGCATAAAAACTAGGGACTAATTTGATCACAACCATATGACTAACTCCCCTTGACTTGATCACACATGGAAATGGTGGCATCATCAAACTACCTACTCAGATTTTCTTCCAATAGACCTAAAGTGTCTAGATGAAAACTATGATCAACTAGATGAAATCCACTCATGCACACAAGCATTCAAAGCATATAAAAACTCTTATAGGACCCATTTCACATGGTCACTACTCCATACTCATCCCTAAACATCTTTAGCCATGTCAATACTAAAGATCAACTTATCCTCCTTCAAGCATTCTTAGAATAGGCACATTGTAAACTTTTTCATTATCATAAAATCACTTCATTCACTCACTAGGGCACCTCTATTACATCATTGAAAACTCTCCAACATAAGTTGTAGGATTATTTTTTATTCTTCTTTCCCTAGGTAATAAAGTATAATTCACTTGGTGATTTTTTTGATTTTTTTAAGGTTATATGTTTTATTGTCATGGTTGTGTGGCCAAATATTATGTTACCTTCACTTGTTCAAGACATACTTTTTGGGTATGCAAAGATCTAATTGTGAATTGTTCTAATGGTGTGCTTTAAGTGGTGATTGGAGATAAAAGGTGTCATGAAAATAATATGAGATTATTAGGGGTCTATTTTAGTGGCATATTGAGTTTTTACAACATGTATGAAGTTTGAAAGTGCTCCAAGAATATCAAAGGGTAACATGTGCTAATGAAGGCCTAATTAAATTATGTCTCCTTAAGGCCTAAAAGAAGTTTTGGTCCTATATGTTATGATCAACCTATTTTTATGTTTGATTCATTGTTTTGGTATGTCCTAAGGACTATTGTATTGAAAATATAAGTGGGAAAGTGTGTATGGTTTCCCAAGAGGTGTCTGAGCAAGAACCTAGTATAAGAACAATGCCTAGTAAGCCCAATTATTTATCTTGAGTAATGAGTGAGTTGAATCAGAAGATATATAAATTTGAAGAGATAAAGGAGGTATTATAGACCATCATTAGGGTGAATATAAACTATCATGAAGATCTAATAAGGGTACTACATATGACTATCAAGGTCAAATGACCTAATCTATCTTAAAGAAACCTAGATTGAGCAAAGGAGCCTAGAAGGTAGTTTGTGAGGGATAAGAGTTTGAAGAGATAAAGAGGTGGTCATCATAAATTGTTATACCAACAAGGTATACTAAATTTGATCAAATCAATTAGATGGTGGAGTTAGTGCTAATTCATATAGGGGGTTGGTGCCTCATTGCAAGTAGGTGCTTATTAAAGCCTAGTCAAGTGGGTGTTTAGCTAGTTGGGGTTAGTGTTCCATGTGAATTTAGTGCTTAAATAAATATTGATGTTTATCTTATAGGACTATAGTATATTTGTATATATCAATGGGTTTTTTTCCCCTTGAGTGTTTCCCACTGAAATAAGTGTTCTACATGTTATGCTCTTGTCTTATTTTCATATAAATGGTTCTTGATGTGTTGCTAGTTCACTATATTACTTTGATAGTTTATTAATGATAAAGTAAAGTTGTAAAATTTTTGGAAACTAATTCAACCCCCTCCTCTTAGTCATTATGCTTCTAACAAACATACCAAAATAGTTTTTTTATTCTATATTGACCGTTCTATGCACAATCTAATAGATTATGAAGCAATTTGGATATATCCTATGATATATCCTCATTCCATAAGGTACTAATCAATTTGAGTAGATACATAAGCATAGTCACCACTCCATCTTGATGCATAATGTGCACAATTTGGCCATACATCTTTTCATCTATGGTGGCATCATCTACCTCTATAGTCCCTTATTATTGAATTATTTTAAAAATTTGTGTAACTTATTTCATTAGGAATTTTTTAGCAGTATATTTAGGATACTTATCTATGTGAACCTTCTTTACACCATGATCCTAAAGCATTTAGATAGGAGGTGGTCCTTATTTTTCATGTTATCATATTGTTATTACTTGTATAATAAAATCTTCCTAAGGCTCTACATTAATTAGGTTAACATTTTGTATTACCTTGTCTATGCATTGTTTCTCTAGGACTAAATAATCTTTAGTGTCATGGTTATCTAATATTTGAGAATAAGTGTATTAGGCTTACCATTAGGGATTTGAGGGATAATTCCTCTGTGAATGGTTGAATTCTATGCATAGATAACATTGAATATGTGATCTTTGGGAGAAATTTCCCCTTCCTATTTATGCACCTACTCAATATCCTCCCCTATATCCACCTCTTCCTCTATTAGATTGAAATCCCCAATTATAGGATTGTTGCATTCTAAAGTTCATAGGATTTGATTGGGCATTCCATGGTTAATTTTTTTATAAACCTACATATCCAACATATTGGGGTTGTGATGACTATAGTGCCCATATAATATGTTGTGGTTACAAAATTGTTAGATTTTGGATAGGATATGTCAAATTCTATATAGGTTGATTCCAACTAGGTATTTATAGAGGTTGATAAGTTGGTACATTTATTTCTCATGGTGTGGTGTTAGGATTTTTACTTTATCTATTATCTTTATAAATTGGATTAGTATGATTTGTATTATTCATTTTTTAGGTAGCTACTATACATTTTTTTGGTGATGTCTTATTTTAATTATTGAAGGGCTCTGTAGTTATTTTAATCATGATTATGAGATTTTTATAAGTTAAAGTAAAATGTATGTGTATTTTTTGTGTATTAGTTTAGAAGGTGACATTGAGATGTTTCATGTCTCACAGTTTTTTATATATCACAAAATTTCATTTTTATTCAAGGATGTTCATTTATATGGTGTCCTTATTTGCCACACTCCATGCACCAAAGACTATATCTTGGACTTTCTATTACATATTATTATTATTCTAACCCTTTTATAAGAACTTGTAGTGTATTCTCCATTTGTGAACTTGGGTATGAATTTTATCTATAAATTTAAATTTTTACTACATAAATTGTATTTATTCTTGCCTCTAATTTTGTAGGGTATTATGTTTACATAATAGAAAACCTTATTTTTAGTCATATTCCTTCTAAAAACTAGGTATATTTATCCTTATCTTCCAAGTCAAATTTAAATTCATTCATTGCATCAAAAAATCTTCGATTGTAGTCATTAATTGTCTCTTTTTATCATTGCCAAAATTCTTTAAGGCCTTGGATGGTCTAGTTAGAACTTATATTTATTTTAAAATCTATGATAAGATAATTCTTAACATCTTGTAATCTTTCTTAGACCATGTCCTTATAAAATATAAATTTTAAGGATCATCCTAATATGGAACCAATCAATTCACATTACTTTACTACATCATTATTGACTCCTTTGGCTTGCCACTTCATATCATAAGTTAGTAGGTTTTGTTTAGAGTCCATAGACCCATCGTACCTATGATATGAATAAGTTCACCCAATTATAATGCCATAATGGGATTTTTCACAACTACAAAACTCAATTTTTAGATTAGAGGTGTCTATGAAATAGTAAGACTCACTTATGTTATTGGTGTTGCTTTAGATATGGACTTCACTGTCTATTGCACTCAATTTAGATTTGATGATGAAGAGGTGTCTAAATTATTCACTTATTATTATTATATAATTTATATTTATGCAATACAATTATTTAGTTATTTAAGAACATGCATGTCAGTCTGGTTTAATGCTAAGGCTTTTATGCCCCTCTTTTTCTCTCTTGTGAACCCTTATGCTACCTGGTTATATGTTTCTCTAAAAATTTCCTTATTTTGTTATGGACTTCTTTAGTCACTGGTCTTTTCCACTTGTCATCTTCTAAATCTTCTAAATAGCTCTTACTATGTTGAAAATAATTGGCTGGGATGTGAATTTCCAGGGTGAATAATCATTACCTATATACTCATCATTTTAGGATCTTGAACATGTGTTTCTTCATCTATGACTTTATTTATGCTCCTTAAGTGATAGATTTAGTTCCTCAATATGGAATACTCTTCTATATAACTACAATTTAGGACTATTAACAACCTGATCTACCTCTACACTACTATATTCATCTTCTCTTCTTTCATCATTACTTTTATTCTCTCCTCTACTAATTTAGGGTCCACTTTCCTTTCTTCTTCCTTCATCTCAATTCACTTCCCTTTATTCATCCTTACTCTTTTCTCCTACTCTACTATTCTTTTATTCCTATTCATAGGTAAATAAGTATTCCTCAAGAGATTCCACCTCTACTATTATCATAATTCTCATTCTAATTATAGGGTTTTTTTAATTTTTTGTCCTATTGGCCCTCCATTCTCACCTTATATTTAATCTTGTTCTGCATATTATTTCACCATTCACCCATATGTCACACACATCCCCGTGGTTCTTAAAGACATTAATACATTTTACTTAAGGATTAAATACCATTATTTTTTCCACAACCAACATCTTAACTAGCATAGGGAGTCATTGCAAAAATTTCCCTCGCATAAATAGGTCATATTCCACTTCAAATTCTATGTACCTTTGTACTAAAAACTCTATAATATATCTATCAATGGTTGTCTCTAATTAATGATCTATTGCATGATTCTATATGTTATCCAGTGTCTAAAGTTGTTCTATTTTCTCATTAGTCCATAAAATGTCAACAATTGGTCTAGATCTAGAGTAAAGATATTATAGAAAATACAACCAATTAGCCAACAATCTAGGTAGATTACACCATAATATTTTGCATATTTAACTATAAATGTATTCTTGTATGATCTATCATTTATAACACCCAAATTTATGTACTTATTTTTCTACAAACTCAATGATTTTTTGGTCTAACATTCCACATCTCCTTGCTAGGTATCCACCATAGCATACCTACAAATAATGAGTTTCATACTCACCATAACATGATTAGCTGACTAGATAGCTAGTCATGATGTTCAAACAGGGCAAAAGGTGAGATGGCATGATGCATTAAATAAGCACATTGATCTCAAAGCGCTTATCAATTATGATGCCATTCATTCTTATGAGGGAAAGATCTACCTGGATTAGTAAATTAATGATTCGGAGGAGTGGACTTAAGGTGGATAGATTACCTTCACTAAATAGGTACATTCATGAGAATGTAATGTGGATTTTGCATGTGCCAGCATATAGGCAACTTCCATTTCATGTAAAGAACAATTGGGTCCATTTTTCTGCTCTTAGTGTTTGGGTGTTGTTGGAATATTGTTTATTTTACAAAATGAAGGGTGAACTGCGGAAGCAAGAGCCAAGAAATTGTGAAGATTGGAAGGATAGATAGGATGTATGGAAGATTCTTCAGAAAGGGAGAGTGGTAAGTTATATGGAGAAATTGCATGGATCTAAACCCCATATTATGATGGCATTCTTCAAAATCTGGGTTGATGACAGAGTAACTCTCCATGGTGTTATTGTGAAGCTTACAAAGGAGTTCATTACTAAGGTTACAGGGCTCCCCACGGGTGGCATTAAATTCTCTAAGTAGACTAGTATCTCCAATGCAGCTTATAAAAAATTCTTGAAAATGGATGCAAAGGAGAAGCAATTGGAAAAGAGTGGAGATTTCTTCGATTTGGAGCAGATAAAAGCGATCTGGAGAGATGTATTATGCTACATTTGTGAGTATTTTATCCTAGATGGTAGAAGCAAAAGAGTTCATAAATTTCATTTTGTCTTTCTTAATCATTTTAGGCATAAAGACAAATTTTCCTTCCCTTTCTATTTGCACTTTTTACTACTTCAAAGTTTGTTTGCTCATAGAAAGAAGGAATCTCGACTAATTTTACATGAAGGACTAATTCTTATCATAGAGGGATATTGCAAAAACAATGCCATAGTCTCGAATCCTTATTCTGACAAAAATAAGGATTCACAGTGTAAGAAGAGTGGAAAAGTGAAGGGGAAAGAAAAAGTAAAACCTAAACCCTCCAGTCTTAAAAAATAGAATGTTGAAGAGGAATTTGAGTGGGAAAGTATAGAAAGTTCTAAGAAGAATGTTTTTGAGGAAGAAGAAGGGATGGAAACTGGGGATTTTAGTTCAAATCTGGAAGGTTATTAGGAAAATGAAGACAAAAGTGAGAAAGAAAACAAAGGGGAAAAAATATAGGGCAATATAGATTAGAATAATTCTAATCATGAAGACAATCAGACTGTGGTGGGGGGAAGTGTTAAAGACACAAATATTTTAATTGAGGAACATTTGGTTCTGGATTCCAATCATGCTATGGAGATTAGAGAACAAGAAAAGGATGATCATGACTAGCATAAAGACCCTGCAGAGATAAAAGAGGAGAAAATGATGAAAAAGGAGGACCAAATTGAAAAGGACGAGACCTTTCCACAGGAGAATGTAGATGATAGTTGTGATGTTCGACAGAGGGATACTAAGCTCTCCTTCATGAAGTCAACCAAATTCAAAGCAGATGCAATTTTCCAAGCTGATTCATGGATTTACAAGGAAATGATGGAGCTGAAAAAGAAACTAGAAATAATGCAATAGAACCAGGAAGTTGATAGGATCAAAATCAATAATTTGGAGAAGCAAATGAGTGATATTCCAATTAAACTTAAGGATTATGAGAATAATCTGAGAAGGCTCATCAAGGAAAGTAGAATGAAAATGGAGGAGGTTACTTGTAGCATATGTGTGGCTACAGCTAACCTTGGAAAATGAGCTAATGAAGAAATAAAATCTCTGGAGGGGCCAAGTAAGAGGACCAGGCAGAGCTTGAGGAAGAAAGCCTAGCAAGAAGCTACTACATTAGCTACAATATCCATACAGGATACAACAATGGTTGGAAATGAGACTATGAAGATGATCCTAGAATTAAAAGACTAAGGTCTTCTTTGTTGCTATTGTTTTTGTCTTGGTCCTTTCTGCTGGATGTTATAACTGGTTCTGAAATTTGGTTCTTAGTTTTTAAAACTTTTTTTTGAGTTTCTAGGTTTTTGTAAACCCTGTGATCTTTTTTATGGTTTTGGTCTGTGGTTTCAGGTCCCTGTAAAACTTGATTTTGATACTGTTTTATAGTAAGCTATAGGAATGTTCTTCCTATTGGGCGTTATCGCTTTATCTTTCTTTCTTTGTTAAAGGGTTTTGGGGTCCCTTCAAAACCTGCTTTTACCTTAATCTAAAACATTGTTACTAGTGGTTCCTAAGAAACCTTAGAACATGCTAATTATGGGAATAATTATTAATCTCATATAAATTATAGAAAATAACTACAAGGAATAGGAAGATCATTCTAAAGAGTTTTACATAGATTTAGGATATTACCACTTATTATCACAAATATTTAACACACATATGCTAAAACCATTAATATCTTATTCTAAAATATAAATCAAATTAATATATAAATATTATCTATGATACTAAATAAGAGTACTATAAAAATATGATTAACAAACCCATATTCTCCAAAGATGAAAATAACTCATTAGATCTATTAAGATTATTTGTAATCTTACACTCAAGTACAAATTATCTTTCTAGGCCTTATTCCAATATAGATCAAGAACCTCAATTACTCATATTTAATGTAACATTTAGACTTAGAAAATAATCAACATCATTAGTCTATTAAAATCCTAAAAGGGGTTACCTATACTATGTTCACAATTGTTTATACCTTCTAGACTATTTCTCTCATACCAACTATAAGTGCATCCTCCAAGTCATTTCAACAAATATTTAGACCAATTCTAAGAATAATAAAATAAGAAACACATTACAACCAACTTTATGAACCATATGACATGTAACCTATATTCCTCATTTTCTCATTTTTGAACCATTTGATGTGGCACCTATGTTTTTCATGCCACAATGCACACATAACCTCCCATTAATAGAGATTGGATGATTTAATCACTCTAATCTCTAACTTTGGTGAGGTTGTGTGATATAATCACTTTAACCTATAAAATTAACCCACTACTAAATTAGAAAAGTCTTGATAACACTACGTCCTAGTGTAATTGGTGCATTTTAGTGAGTAATATAATTGGTATGTTTTGAAATTTTTAGTGTAATAGCATGGGATATGCACTTATGATATATCTAAGTTGGAGTATGTGTTTCATAAATCTAAAAAACTTTGTTTTAAATTTATTCAGAATTAGTGTAATGTATAGGATTCTGAACTAAGTGTATATCTGAGTCATGAAATTGAACTAGAGTTTGTGCAAGTATGTAAGTCATGTTTTTATGACATGCCCTGACTGAATTATGGATATATTGAGTAAGTGTGTGAGTTTTGAGGTCATGTTCTTATGACATGCCCCCACTGCAATCTATAAACTATGAAAGTGTGTATATCATGTTTTTATGACATGCCCCCATTAATATAACTTCCCCTTTTGAGGAGAGAGAAATATAATATGGAAGGTAGCTTACCTAAAAAATATAAGGTAGTTTTATAACCTATGCATGAATCATGTATCATATAGGTATACCATGTTGAAGTAGACATATCAATTAGGCTCATAGTATGTGATCACATCAAGTCATAACTTGTATGTTATATATCATGGAAACATATATAGGGTAAAAATATAAGCTCAGTAACCAATCAAGTACACACACAAGATCACTCAATGTAATACAAAAGAATGGTCTAAGGAGACCTTAGATAATGGGTATATTCATATTCTAAATAATAAAAATGAATGACATAATTAAATGTCTAATCAACATGGCATGACATATTTAAATTTATAAAAAACATACAATGGCACATGGTCCAACAAGCAAGGAACATATTCAAATGTTACACAATAAATATAATAACAAGAAATGTAATACACTCAAGGAAGTGAAAAATAGAAGAAGCATACACATATTATACTAGTCCTTATAAATGTTAGTAAAAAATGTTATGTAGTATAAGATAAAAAGTAAAATATGAAATATATGAGCATGGATATAGAAATGTGTAATCATTATCATATAATCTCAAATATGATGATGTAGAAATGATCATAAAAGATATTTAACTTGTATCAAGCACAATCAAAGAATTAGATGCCCTTAACATACTATATGACATGAGTAGAGGAAAGCTTAAAAATCTATA